>JAOBAM010000022.1:46743046-46753105 GCA_025212355.1 Notarius kessleri
AAAACAAATGCAGGAGGTTAACATAGAAAATACAAAAAAAAAACAAACAACCAAAATCTATACTGCGGCGAGTTCCCTGCCGAAAGCAGTTAAGATTTCAAAAACAAAAATAATAATAATACCATGTGAGTTTAAATTATACACGCAAAACTGTAGTGGTGATACTGAAATAACAAACAAATCACTAATCTCATGTAATCTCATGTTCACCACTGAGAGTTATACTTACTGCACATGCTATTGCATGGCATGCACGTTCTCTACACCTCAATACTTTAGTCTAGAAAAAAATAAAAACACACTATTACAATGAGAAATACATGTCAAAAACTGAGTGTGGGTATGACAAGTTGACAGCCAGTATGCATAAAAACAAAAACTGCAAATGAGCTTTACTCTGACTGTATGTACACTTGGCTAGCTAATTGAGCACATGTTGGTATGGAAATCATTTGCAATCCATACACATCCTTCTAAAGAAAATTCTTATATACGCTTCTGTCATCATTAAAGACATAAAACACACTACTGCACCATTTCTTTAGGCATATATGCCAACTTAAAAAGAATATGAAAGTACATTTGCCTCCATTCCAACAGCAGTGTCTTGGTCAGGTTTCACGGCTTCATTCGTCTCTGTCCGCTCCCACAGCTCATCTCTCCTTACTACAAAATTACGTCCTTGTAGTTCTACGTCTCTTAAAGGAGACATCAACCATTAAGACTAGCACAGGACATTATGCATAGAAACATGCCAATATCTTGGCCCAGTTACATTCTCCCCTGCTTAACTGTCAATGGCCTCATTGACTACTAATGAGTTCCTAACTTCTTTCACAGCCTTTCTGAAGAAAGCTGTACCTAGGCTGGCAATTTTCTGAGAGACTTCTGCTGGATGAATTGTCATGGGGTCTAACACTGATTTTGGCTCAGGGTGTAGGTTTGAATGTTGTCCTGCATGGGTCCTCTTACTTCTACGGAGAACAGTGGTAGGCACTGGTCTTGTCTCCGAACTAGATTCCAATTCTAGTTCGGTTCCAGCTTCTGCTTCCCAAGGTTCTGTTTCCAGTTCTGGCTCAGGACTGTTCTCACCAATGGAGGGCATCAATTCCACCGTAGCATCTGGGAGGGCAGCCTGCAGGTCTTCATTCTGATTTCAGCCCTGGGTAGGGACCAACACCTCTTCCACAACCACACCATCATCCAAAGCTTCATTTGAGTCTGTATTAGTCTCTTTCTCCACAGCTGTGGACATATTCTTGGGTCTGCTGTCCTTCAGTGGAAGAGAGACAGGATTATACTCACAGGGTCTGATGTCAGCTCTGTTGACTCTCTTGATAGGTCCTCCTTCTACAGGTTCTACTGTGTACATGGTCCCTTGTATTTCCACCACATGATGAGGAATGGGTTTCCATGCATCTTGGATCTTGCTTCAGCCTGGAGGCCTGTCCCTCAGATACACAGTCTGGCCAACGTCAATGGGCAGACAGTATACTTTATCAATGAGTAGAGAAATGCGTTCAGTGGCCTTTTGCTCACTATAGTCTTTTACTCTGGCATGAGCATCCATCAGCCATCTCTGATGTATTGCAAGCCAATCATGGTTGATTTCAACTGTTGACTCCTTTCCTAAAAGAGCATCAACTGGGAGATGAAATTCAACGCCAAAGAGCAGATAATAAGGTGCATAGTCTGTAGTAGGGTGAGGAGTGACATTGTACGCATAGACCAACTCAGGCAGGTATTCTGGCCATTTCCGTTTTTTCTCAGGAGGGAGAGCCCGCAACAGTTCATGAAGCATCCTGTTGAAGCGTTCACACTGAGCATTTCCAGTGAGGTGATAAGGAGTCGTATGGCTCTTCTTCACCCCATACAATTTACAGAGTTCTGCAATCACCTCACTCTCAAAATTTCTCCCTTGGTCTGAATGCAGCCTCTCAGGCACTCCATATTTCATAAACCACTCCCTCAACAAAACTTTAGCTGTTGTGTCTGCTTTTTGGTCACATGTGGGAAAAGCTTGTATGAACTTAGTAAACATGTCTGTGATCACTAAAACATTTTCCCTTCCATCTGAGGCTGGTTCCGATAATGTAAAATAAACAGCAACTACTTCTAGAGGTCTGCTAGCAAGGAACGATTTAATGGGCGGATGGATCCTGGGATGAGGCATTTTGGTCAATACACAGTGCTCGCATTTCTTAATCCACTGTTTGACATCCTCATGGATTCCAACCCAGAAACACTTTTGCCTTAGAAGCTCTAGAATATGTTCACTACCTTGGTGGCCCATGGAATCATGCATACTTTCTAACACTTGGGTCTTTAGACAGGTAGGCACCAGGAGTTGAAAGCACTATCCATATCTCACATCATCTACCACCCAATAAAGGAGTCCATCTCTCTCCCTAATGTGACCAATGATTCAGCAAAGATAAGACAGGTTTTGTTAGATTCTTTCATTTCTTATAATCTGGCTTCTGCTTTTGCTCCCAAAAACTCCGGAAAACACCCAGCACAGGGTCTTGACACTGGAATACATGCAAATCTTCTTTAGTATAGCCAGGCAAGGTAGGGGTATTACCCTGAGACATAGGATGGGCAAGAGGAACACCAGTTTCCAAAGCCCTGACCTGCCTGACCTTATAACTTTTAAGTCCCGCTGTTGCCAGTTCTGTCCCCAGAGGAGTCCCCTTCATTACATTACAGATAGCCACACAGTCATCATATTCTGCATCCTCATTGACCTGTTCACACTCCCCTGCTAAAGGGTGCCTAGATAGCACATCAGCAGCCTTGTTGGATCTGCCTGGTCTATACTGGACTTCAAACTCAAACGCTGCTAACTGTGCCATCCACCGCTGCTTGATTGCTCCTAATCTGGTGGTACTGAGATGACACAGTGGATTGTTGTCCGTTAAAACAGTAAATTTGGAACCCAGCAGGTAACCCCTAAATTTTTCAGATATCGCCCATTTCAGTGCAAGGAGTTCTAGCTTCATACTACTATAATTTTTGTCATTCTTCTCTGCATTTCTGAGCCTGCAACTTGCATATGCTATCACTCTCCTTTTTCCCCTCTTGTTGCTGATATAGTATAGCTCCTAATCCCTGATTGCTGGCATCAATCTCAACAATGAAAGGATGAGTGAAATCAGCAAATCCCAATACTGGTGCACTAGTAAGTCTTTCCTTTATTACATCAAAATAATTCTGACATTCTGGAGACCACAAACTACACATCATCTGGTTGACCTTAGATGGGGGTCCAGAATGTAAACAACAGTTTACTAAGTCATGAAGAGGACCTGCTATCTAGGAAAAATGTTCCATAAATCATCTATAGTAACTGCAAAACCCTAAAAAAGATCTTAATTCTTTCAAGGTGGTTGGTATGGGCCATTGCTTCACAGCTACTATTTTTTCCAGATTGGTCGCTATTCCCTTTGCTGAGATTTGATGTCCTAAGAATTTAACTTCCTGCTGCAGAAAATGGCACTTTCCAAGCTGAACTTTCAGTCCAGTCTCCTGCAGCCATTTGAAAACAATCTCAAGTCTCTCAAGATGTTCTGCAAATGTCTTAGAGAAAAGCAAAATATCATCTAAGTACACAAGCATTATTTGAAAAGTCAAGTCATTCATAGTAGTTTGCATTAGTCTTTGGAACGTGGCCGGTCCATTGCAGACACCCATGGGCATGCGTAAATACTCATAAAGACCAAAAGTTGTTGTGAAAGCAGTCTTATATCGGTCACATTCTTTGACTGCCGCCTGGTGATAGCCACTTGCTAGATCTATCATTGAGAAAAATGCTGCACCTTGAAGAGCATTGAAGCTCTCATCAATTCGAAGCAATGGAAATGCATCCATTTTTATCTTCTGATTTAATTTGAGATAATCAACACAAAGGCGTATGCTGCCATCAACTTTTCTTACAACCACCACTGGAGATGCATATGAACTTGAGCTGTCTTGAATTACCCCTTTCTTTAACAACTTTGAGATATGTTCTTTCACCTCACTGTACTGGTTAGGTGGAATACAATGATAAGGTAAATTCACTGGTACATCATCCACTAAGTTGATTTCGTGTTTGACACTGTCAGTGTAGCCTAGGTCCTCATCATCAACAGCAAAAACCTCTGTATATTTACTCAACAAGGCTTTTAAACACGCATGTTGCTCTGTAGTACCTCCTAGATCTAAGTTATCAAGTACAGTCTGCATACTGGTACTAGGAGAATTTGTTGGATCAACAGAGACTTATTCAGTACCTACAGCGATACAGTGAAAATTCACTTTAACATGTGGCTCATCACTAAGACACTCACCTGTAGATAAGATACCAGGACGAGTCCTAGGATGCAGCTACACATCTTCCAGCGAGAGATTCACAATTCTCACAGGCATTGTACTGCTACTGGAATCAACAAGTGTGGGAAGAACCACTAGACCTCCCGGTAAAGGCAAGTTCATACGCTCTAGTAGCCTCTGGCATCTCCCTTCCAACTTCTGTGAGGGTCCTCTAGCCATGACTGTAACCACTAAAGTTGACGGAATATGTACCTTGCCTCTACCAGTCAATCTTGCCATTGGTCACCTCCTGACAGCACAATTCTGTACCCGTTGAAAAGCACTTCTCCAATCTGAAACTAATTTCCCTTCCAGAGTAGTCTCAAACTCAGCATGGACAAGCTGATGACACTGACCAATGATATTCATGCCAATAATACCAGGTACTGGCGTCTCGAAACATTGTGGGCCTCTAACAACCAAAAACCCACAGTCAGAGATTTTTAAGTCCATGGTCTCCACTTCTAACTCAAGATATCCCAAATATGGCATCTCCAACCCATTAGCAGCAGTCAGTCTTAGCCAACTGGCAGTAGATAGCATAGCCTCCTCTTCACCACACAGATGTTGATGAAAAAACTGTTCTGTTATTGTGCTTACTTGACTGCCAGTGTCCAATAAACAATGGGCAGAGACACCACCAATCTTCATTTCCACAACAGGGCATGTTCCCACCGCCCGAGCAAGTAACTGATCATGGGAAGGGTTGGCTTGAGAGGAGTCTAACTTGTCCCCCCTAATCACCCAACTTGCAGCAACCGAGCTATCCTGATCACTGGTTGAGTGCTGGCTGTGTACATTCCGTTTCTTTGGGCAGTTCTTAGCTATGTGGCCCCCTCCTTGACATTTCAAGCAAACAGGTTTGCCATCTTCAGTGAACTTCAACTGAGCCCTTGGTTTAGTGTGGGTTCAATTGCCAGCACTCACTTGCTGAGTGGTAAGGGTCTTTACTGCAGCAGTTAACTCACTAATCTGTTTTCCTTGCTCTGCTACTACTTTGAGGAGATCCTCTAAAGTGACAGATGGCTGTTCATTAGCTTGGACTACAGTACAACAAGCCTCTTTATCCCCACTTTTGGATCCCTTACTTCTCTTAGCAATTTTTGAATGGCCTGTGGCCTCTTCTACTGACCACAGAGCTGCTTCTTCCCGCACCTCTATCATGGTGGAACCTGGCTTCTCTCTAGCAAACTTCCTTAGTTCTCTCTTAAGCACTGGATCCTGAAGCCCTTCAATAAACTGATCCCTAAGAACCTGCTGCTCATTATTAGCTACTGCATTTGGGTTTAGCTTCAACACAGTTCTCAGAATCTGACATAAGGCATGGGAGAATTCAAGCACATCCTCACAATCTTTTTGCTTGTGATTGTAAAAGTCATGCAACAGCTGAGCAGTACATCTTTTGTCCCTAAATGCTTTGCTGAGGTAGCGAAATAAATCATTAACATTACTGGATTGGCTGTAACTACGAAATCTCACTTCCTCTAAAGCTGCACCTCTCAGAAGTGACATAACAAAGTCATATTGATCACTTACAGACTGATTCCTAGCCCGCAATACACGCTCAACCTCTTCAATGAAATCATCGACAGAACGACCATCTTTCTCATATTTACCACTAAATGGGGTTATGTGGCGTTCTCTAGGCACATAAACATAAGACCGCTGTGGTTGTGATTGATTCAATGCGGCAATAGATGCCATTGCTTGCTGATGTTTCCTATTCAGTTCCGAAAGTTGTTCTAAAACATCAAGATGCGTTCTGTGCGAACTCCTCCTCCGAGTCTATTCTACCCAGTCCCTAAAAATGTCCTTTAAAGGATAAAAATCTGGAGCAGTCCACAGTGATGAGCTGGCCTGATGAGATCCCCGGAGTTGCAGTACTGACACTGAAATCCCTCTCAGTCCATCTGAAGTCCACGACACTCCATCGGCACTTCCTCGGCTCCACTCCAGGATCAGTCCATCCAACCTGTCACAGCTGCTTTGAAAAATTACCACTACCATTTATTGCCACAAAACTCTACACTGCTCTAGCCTCACTATCGGAAAACCCCACTCCTGGTACCAAGATTTGTTGGCGGGGAATAAAATAAACACAACAAACCAACAAATAGAATTTGGGTTTTTTTATCTGATCGATTTTATACAAGGCTTTTTAGATTTATGATGCAAAATTCAATGAACTGAAAAGATTATACAGTGGTGCTCTCTACTTCTTACAGTAGTCTTAGGACCAAATGAAATAAAGTTTACCTCTATTCTTGCTCACTATGTAGTACTGAAACCAATTCTCACCATATGTTTATACTTTACCAATAACAATGCTGATACAAAATGAAAATCAGAACACCATCCAAAACAAGTGCAGGAGGTTAACATCGAAAAGACCAAAAAACAAAATCTACACTGCGGCGAGTTCCCTGCCGAAAGCAGTTAAGAAAACAAAAACAAAAAATACTGTGTGAGTTTAAAGTATACACGCAAAACGGTAGTGGTGATACTGAAATAACAAACAAATCACAAAGACCATATTAATACACCACATGCAATCCTACCTTTCCCTTGTCTATAGTTGTAATCTCATGTTCACCGCTGAGAGTTATACTTACTGCACATGCTATTGCACGGCATGCACGTTCTCTACACCTCAATACTTTTGTCTAGAAAAAAAATAAAGACACACTATTATAATGACAAATACATGTCAAACTGAGTGTAGGTATGACAAGTTAATAGCCAGTATGCATATAAACAAAAACTGCAAATGAGCTTTGCTCTGACTGCATGTACACTCTGCTAGGTAGTTGATCACATGTTGGTAAATCATTCGCAATCCATACACATCCTTCTAAAGAAAATTCTGATTTACGCTTCTGTCATCATAAAAGACATAAAACACACTACTGCACTATTTTTTTAGGCAAATATGTCGACTTACAAGGAATATTAGAGTACATTCGCCCCCATTCCAACAGCGGTGTCTTGGTCAGGTTTTGCGGCTTCATCCATCTCTGTCCGTTCCCATAACTCATCTCTCCTTACTACAAAATTACGTCATTGTAGTTCTATGTCTTTTAAAGGAGACATCAGCCATTAAGACTAACACAGGAAATTATGCATAGAAACATGCTAATATCTTGACCTGGTTACATTTAACTTCAATAATACTCAAGGAAAGTATAACTATAACCAATGCCAAATTAATAATACCAAAGTATAATGACTTAAGGAGAGTTACGCAGGTATCTTCCACTCCTGGATACTGACTGAGATGAGTCAAATCTGTCAGCACGAGTACAGACCAGCAGCAAGAAGCTGTTTAAACCACGTATGCTGTTCTGGGATCAGCTCTGTCAGCTTCAGATCTAATCTTGCTGTATCCTCAAGTACATTTGTGACTTGGTGAGGAACAATCGAGATGTGAAGCTGCACCAGGGGAACGTTAGAAGACAGAACCCATTAGTCAAAGTTATGTAGATACCAAGTATCTGAACACTGAAGAAAAAGCACTTTTACTGCACTTATGGAATTTGTTTGGTGCGGTAAGGAGTTTACTTTTTTTTTTTTTGAGGTGGCTTGAAAGACACTTCAACTCCACGATAGTTTGTCTTAACATGTCTACAATCTGGCTCCCAGATTTTTGAGGTGGCTTGAAAGACACTTCAACTCCGCTTTAGTTTGTCTTAACATGTCTACAATCTGGCTCCCACACACACACGTTCTCAGACCACCCAGCACACTGTGGTCTAGAGTGGAGGCACAGTCGGCCCCTTCACCTGCAGCAACACTCCTTGCGCTGAATTATTAATCCCTAATATCATTATGTAGTCACTACTTGTCATAACAATCTAGGCTGGCAGAGAGAAACTCAATCTGCTGCGGCCCACACAGACAATGCCTATTAATTATTGATATGGACTAATTGGCTACAGGGTTTGTGGGGCACAGTTACTTTTGTTCTTCCCACTGCTTGCACCGATCCTTCAAGAAACAATATTATCAGAGGCCCACCTCCCCCTTGGCCCCATGTCAATGAATTAGCAGCTGTGTTGCCCTTCTACCCTTCCCACTCCCCAACCATCTTATGGAGGATTTATGATACCTTTTTTTTTTTCCAGACTTCTGCCCTCTCAGTAGCTGTACCTACCTGATATCTAATGTTGGATAATTAATCTAAGCCAAGGTTCTCATGCTTGGCTCACGAAGTTGGCTTTCCAAATAGATGTATGTAATAAATTAGCATCGAAGTAATTTCATTTTTTCAAGGAACAAATTCAGAAAGGTCTAAGGC
This sequence comes from Notarius kessleri, assembly GCA_025212355.1. Classification (NCBI taxonomy): domain Eukaryota; kingdom Metazoa; phylum Chordata; class Actinopteri; order Siluriformes; family Ariidae; genus Notarius; species Notarius kessleri. The sequence continues at coordinate 46,751,694 of JAOBAM010000022.1, forward strand.
TGAGCTGATGAACTAAATAATGGATGAACATGGAGCGTGAGATTGTTCTTCCTTCTCCATTCTTCTAGTATATACAAACCTGGACATAACAACTCTGAATTTTGAATACATGTATTTACGTAGTTGGGGCATAAATATTTCTGCACTTGACAGTAAACCTCCCTAATTATTCTGTCATATACACTCCCCGGCCACTTTAATAGGAACTTCTTGTTGATTTGAAGATTCCTGTTCTTGGCTGCAGGAGTGGAACCCAACGTGTTCTTCTGTTTTCTGTTGGATACTGAGATGCTTTTCTGCTCACCACAATTGTAAAGAGAGATTATATGAGTTACTATATCCTTCCTGGTAAAAAAGCTTGAACCAATCTGGCAATTTTGTGATCTCTGATCTCTCTTATCAATAAGGTGTTTGTTTCCACCCACATTGAGACCTGTCACTCACTCACTCTATGTTTTTTGCACCATTCTGTGTAAACTCTCGAGACTGTTGTGTGTGAAAACCCCAGGAGATCAGCAGTTTCTGAAATACTCAAACCAGTCCCATCTGGCTCAAACCAACACCCATGCCACAGTGAAAGAAAGTCACACTTTGAGATCACAATTTTTCCCCATTCGGATGTTTGAAGTGAACATGAACTGAAGTTCTTGATTTGTATCTGCAGGATTTTATGCATCGTGCTGCTGTCAAGGGATCGGCTGATTAGAGAACTCCAGAAAGCAGCAGGTGGATGGGGGTTCCGAATAAAGTGGCCAGTGAGTGTATAACTTTCGACTTAAAATATGAAAGCTTGTCAGATGAAAATGAAAAGGAAGTAATGAAGCCAATTTCACTGGACATACCTTCAGCGTGGGCCCTTTTTCAAGGTCTCATTCCATTTGCCAGAAGAAAAAAAAAAACAAAAACACAAGTGGCCATATTGTCTCGGAAATGTCAGTTACTCAATATTAATCTTTTGTTTATAGAACTGTAATATAGCATTCACAATCACGTTGTTATACCAAATATCAGTATAGATGTGATTAGCTCTGGCCAAATCACAGCCATTTCAACATTCAGTATAAATGCACTCTTGCTCAAATATGAACACCGAGTCGGACCCTCCTTTGCAGCATGGATTCTACAAGGTGTTAGAACAAGAGTGCTCCGAGAGCACAGTATCCCCCGCTGGCAACTCGGCCATAACTCTGATAAAAATGCGACTAAATTGAACGAAATTACAATATGCGTATTACCGACATATAACAAAGAATCCCGTCAAGTTTTGTGAAATTCCTCCAAAAACTGTGAAAGGAGTTGATTTCAGAAGGCGAGTACCCTTCCCAGGACGGACGGACGGCGCCATGACATCATCCCGCTTCAGGCCTTTCAGCCAGTGGGGGATAAAAATTGTGAGGGAAGTTGATTTCAGA
>JAOBAM010000022.1:46879256-46897110 GCA_025212355.1 Notarius kessleri
ATTTAACAGAAGATTAAAACGTCTCACCATGCTCATTTTATGTTAAATAAAGTGTCCTGTTTAGGAAATTTAAAAAAGTGTAAAGTGTAGTCCAGGACAAAAAAAAAAAAAAACCTGCAGTTCAGCAGAGACTGTTTTAAAGTGCTTCCATGTTGGACCGATGATAAACAAGTTATTTCTCTATAAATATAATTCCATGTCATCTTTAATATCAATTAATTTCATTTAAGGGAATTTTACTCTCACGGAATTGAATCCTAAAGCACCAAATATGTTTTGGTGGAACTTTTGGTCACAGCTTTAATTTCAGACTGGAAACAAATGGCCTGAAATATCCATCAGGTTTTACAGGCTCACTGATGCAGGAGGAATTACAAGTGGAAGGGTGCAAAGAGGTTATGAAATGTAGAAAGAATAAAATCCTGAGTTTTATCCTAAATTTAAAATTTGCATGTGGCTGTTGTGCAGATTGCACATTAAACATGACACACAGCCAGGGACAGAAACATTTTGATCAAAACTCGATATTAAAGACAAGAAACACACGTGTTGAACATTACTGCATGAACATCACCGTCCACGGCACGTGCAGCCTACAACAGCGTAAAATATCCAATAAACTCCACAAAGTTCACTTTCTGACAGAATCTCAGTTTGGCACAAAATGCATCATGGTATTTATACAGTATTCATCTATGAACCTTCGCCGGTCTTCTTTTTTAGCTTTTATCTACATTTCTTTACAAAAACTGAACCAGTGACATGACACCAGAATCCACAAGATCACAACTCTCACGAACATGCTTTAGAGAACACATCGGTTCATTTAGCATGCAATACCTACACATGTCAGATGTTCTCTGTGCTCGAGAAGCTCATGTCTTCACTTTCTGTTACATCTGGACAACAAAATAAAGTAAAAATGTCACTTTGAGAACATGTCTGATGCAAAATGTGAAATCCCAAACTGCCAGGAGTGGTGCTGTCCTGCGCTGGAACGAGAGTTGAAGTTCAACCCTGAATCACGCGTCTTACTGGCAGTGACTGAGTGGAACTGTGTAGAACCCTAGAAAGAACCTTTGTAAAAAATACTGTTCAAGCGTCAAGTTTTTTCACACACACACACATTAACGTTGTGATGCAGAGAAGTGGCACCAGGCTCGACTTCGGCTGCATCGCAGTGGATTTTTGTCTTTGCATTGATTTGCATTGTGTTTGATTTCAGTAGTGTGTCTGAGGTCCAGCACCCTCTTCAGGGCACACACACAACTGAAAACTTAACAAAAAATACTAAAAATATATTAAAATTGAAACTAGAGTCTTTTAAAAACGGATCTCGGAACATCCGTCCACTGGAGTTGGGTTCTGATGGATCACACCACAGTCTCCTGCGCTTTAGCGTCCATGAGGAAAGTATCTAGTTGTGAAAAGTCCACCACGGCATCGCTCTTGTTTACGGAAATGTCTTTGATGTGGTCCTCATCACTTTGGTCCTTGGCAAAATTGACAAATACCTGAAGAGAACCGAAAAAGATTAGAGCACCGTGTTGGAGATTATAATTAACTCAAAAACATAATAAATGATGGAATACATTGGACGTGTTCATCAATAACTTGATAATTTCAGCCTTCTAGCTTCTAAACATGTTCTACTCAGAACCCCTTCTGATTGGGAATCTCGGTTGTAGGGTATGAGTCTACATAAGAACGTTTAAAGGTCCAAGTTAAAGAACAGTTTAGAGTTCTAGATTTAACCTTTAAGAGTACACCTAAAATCCAGCTCAGCATTCACTCTCAGAGAAAAATGTTCCTCTAAGGTTCTTTTGTAAATTTGAAACAAAATGCAATAGGGTTCCTAAAAGTGCCTTTAAAGACTGACAAAGGGAACTACTGGAATGATCTAGAGCCGAGTTCTTACTTGGTCTAGTGTGGTCTGTGAGACGGAGTAGTCCTCAATGTGGAGCTGCTCTTTGTTCTTGGATAGAATGCTGAAGATCCGAGCCAGTGAGGAAAGCGATGATGGAAGCTGGTACTGCAGCATGTTCCTGTGTTTCTCCTTCAGGATGCTGCCAGGTAACTCACGCTCGATCAGCTCCATCACCGGCTCCAGGTGAGGCTCAGAACCTGCCACACGCAAGATGATCGTGTAGCCATCACCGAACCTGAACAGAGAACACTGATCAAACATGGTCCTGTAGGAACTACACATGAAGAACGTACAGTGAGCATGTTCCAGAAAAATGCCCATGTTCTGTATTAATGACTGGACAGAATAAAGACATGAGAACCACGATGTCTCCATGATACTTATTACTGAAAATGAGAGATCTCCTGAGTTCCTACCTGTTCTTTAGATGCTGAACACTGCCCAGGCAACGGAACCTGCCATTGACCATGATGGCCATGCGAGTGCACAGAGCCTCACACTCCTCCATGCTGCCCAAAACAAAACAACAAAAAACACGATATATAAGGAGAGTGTTAGACGTGGAACCTCCATTAGTGCATTAAAATAAAAACGGTTACACTTACGGTTAATAATAAAAAAAAAAAAAGGTTCAGTCTAAAACCTTCAAATGTCCTTTGGTTTTATGGAGATTTTATACAAAACCCTGTTAGAGAGGGTGGCTCCAAGGAGACTTTAGGGATCTGAGAACCCATAACCATCCAAAGAACCCATAAGGAACCCTTTTTTCTCTGTGAATAACAGTGAAATGTGCAGGTGGTTCAAACATGAAATCCAACTCCATGTACAAGCTTAGACGACAGGGTTCCTCAGTGGGTTCTTTCCATAGAAGAAGGTTCTGGCATTTTAAACCATACGGAAGGGGTAACTTTCTTTTGTAGTGTTTTTTTTTCTAGAACAATTAAGCATCCCCTCAGAGAGACAAACCCAAATCCTTGAAAGTTCTAAACCTTTTCTCTAACAGTATGTTACATACTCTCAAAGAAAAAGGGTTCCTTCTAGGGCTTTTTGCATCATTATGGGTTCTTTGCTTTCTAAGCAGGTTCTGTTCCCTGAAAGAAAACCCTCAGTTTCACGATTCAACTTTGAGCCTTTAAAGGTTCCTCCAAAGGTTCCAACTCTACTAAATACAAACTGGGAATACAACTAAAACATATATGAAATTACAGTCTTAAAAAGGTTAAAACCTTAAACATTCTGTGTACAAGTGATTTCTAATAGGAAAGTTCTGTCCAGGAAGTAAGTACACTCGTAGTATAAATAATCTCCTTCTGGTTCTTACCTGTGTGAGGTGAGAACAACGGAACGTCCCTCTTTAATTATGCTGAGGATGCAGTTCCAGAGAGCGCGTCGTGCTTTGGGATCCATTCCAGTTGTGGGTTCGTCCTGTTCCAAAACAACAACAGTGTGACGCATAAATTCCGAGAAAAAGGAACTGGGTCATTGTGTGTCTTCCTGTGGTTCTATCCATCATCAGGACTTGAACAATCCATCATGAAAGGGGAGTTAAAGAGGGACAAAGGGCATGTGTGTGTGGGTGAGGGGGCAAGAGGGGCACTGTCTGATTCCAGGAAACCGAGAAATGACCTCCAACATCTCATCCTGAGTCGGAACATGATCTTTTTTTTTTTAACTTATGCCAGTAAATAAGACTTGTGTCTGGTTTACACTCACCAGGAACACCACGGGTGGGCCTCCGATCAAAGCGATGGCCGTGGAGAGTTTGCGCATGTTTCCTCCGCTGTAACTTCCTGCTGATTTGTCCACGTATTTCACCAGACCCAGTTTACGGATTCCCCACTCTGCCACCTGCAAACACGACCAGATATGAGAGATCACGGCCTGATATACCACAGACGATGTCCTCAAGTAATGGACTCAAGTATATTTGTAATGGACTTTTTGAAAATCTCCCAACTCCAGTAGAGGACTAACCTCACACACTTCTTTTTCCGGCACTCCACGCAGAATAGCGTAAAACTCCAGGTGCTCTCGGCCGGTCAGCAGGTCGTTGATGGCGTCAAATTGAGGACAGTAGCCCATGTTCTGATGCACCTCATTGATCTCCGTCAGCACGCTGAAACAGAATTTATAATCAGTTTTGCAGCTGCAAATCACCCCATCGGTGATAACTTTAGAATAACTTTTGTATAATTTTGCCTCGCGTACCTCTTGCCAGCTAAATAAGCCTCTCCGCTTGTGATGACTGAATCTCCAGTGAGCATCTTGAAGGTACTCGTTTTTCCAGCACCATTCACACCAAGCAATCCAAAGCACTACAAAGAGAAATGCCATACTTAATATCACAGACGTTCTGTAATAAAAAGTCAACTTTTGAGGACATTTGGAGCTCTCAGAATATTTTACCTCTCCACGTGGAATTCCCACACACAGTCTGTCCACCGCTGGCTTCTGCTTCCTCTTATACACCTGCGAGAATGACAGAACATCACCATTATCATTACTGTTTACTCTTTTATTCAGGTATTGTAAAAGATGCAGGAAGTGATCTAACCTTGGTCAGCTGTCTGAGCTCCAGGATGTCACTCTGTCCACCTCCACCCAGGATCCTTTGCCTCTCCCTGGCCACGTCCTCGTCTTCCTCAGTGATCGGCTTCAGACGAGCACTAATGCCTCTGTAGGCACCGAGGTTTAATCAGCATACAGGGAATGCCAAAGAACCGTAAATAAATCCACTGAGGAACTGATGAGTTACCTGGCCTTGATGCAGAAGCGATACTGTATGAGCACTGTAATACAGAAGAAGACCACGCCTTCCACTGCCATAGCAAAGAGGTTCTTCCCCACCATATCCCATGCCAGAGGAGAATGGAACCGATTCTCACCTATGGATCCACATGTTGGAAATCATTACACTTCCAGAGTTTAACAGTACTGCAAATCAAGGTGCTTACGAGCATGTTATTATTATTTTGTTGAAGTGAACTTTTCATACAGTGTCTAAATCAGTCAATTGTATCTCACCAAATCTCTCCAGAGCATCAGCCATGGCCTGGTTCTTCACCATATCGATCAGTCCACGTCCCAGGCAAAAGTGAGGGAAGATCAGGAAGACGTTTTTCAAAATATCATTGATGCCACCAATCTCCTGCATCAGGACACATCGGAGAACGTTGAGTTATACTTTAGATTTTAATACAACACATTGATATAAAAGCAGAAAATGTAAGTCACGTGTTTACAATGATTATTATAAAACAGCGAGTTTTGGTTCTAATATCCGATTTGAAGCTGTTGCAAAAATATACACACCCCTGTACATTACTGTAACTGAATTCTGTATTAATGTGCTAGGTTTGAAACGAATAAAAACTTCATAGCAATGTTACAGCCATGTTCTGTTTGTATAATATCCTAATCTTTGTCTGTTATGTTGCTTATCAACCAAAGTTTACCATCATTATTATGTTGTACAGCAGAACAACTGCCATCTTATTCAATACTGAATTTGTATCACCACTTCATAAAAGCTCATAATCCACTCGTGGGAACATGTTACAGTGATTTTATTCCTGTTTACTCATGACCCTTGGTAAAATCGAGTGATTTATTGCTATACTCTGAGTGGTCCTGTCGATGATTCATCCTTACATTGCTACCAAAAAGCTCCAGGACGAAGGTGGACACGCTGCCGTTGATTCCAATGAGGATGTTGACGCTGGTTAGGACCACATAGGCCGTGCTGGGGATCTTAAAGAAGAATGATGCTGGGTACATCAGAGGAGTTATGGACCAGCTGTACAGACACAAACACAACAACACTGAGTCAAGTCTTTCGTCTCATGGAGGAAAATTAGCAGCTGGTATAACAGCAAGCAGCAAGAAAATATTTCACTGAAACATGAATTTACCCATAAAGAAGTAAAAGGAGAGCGAGGACAGGCAGGTTGGTGGAGGAGACATAGGCCTCCTGCTGGAAGCAGATGAAGATGATGATGACGAGGGTTGCAGGGACGATGTAGTTACACTGAAAGAGAAACACAAGAACGGTTCAGTTAGTGTAAATGAAACACCAACTAATTCACATGTAAGAAAAAACTTCATCAACTTTTCTTCTCCAGGAATAAAAATACAAAACTACAGTAAAAATAAGATGCTTCACCACTGAGAAGTTAAAAATTCTGCTTTGTGGGAATTAAAAGCCTAAAAACCATGTTTAATCATATTTAAGACAGTTCATTATCGTATACAGGATAAGGACAGTATAAAGTGACAAGGTAATGAGATGAAGCAGAGCTACTTTTATCCATTGTTGATTATTTTCCTCTAACAGCATGTCACCAAATGTTTTATTCCTCTTATAACGCAGCACTTCAGCAACAATTACAATTTTTATTTATTAAAGAACGTCATACTTTTATCCCGTTACAGTTTCATTTAATGTTTTGAAAAGTCTGTGATACAAGTCAGTTCCTGATACCATAGTAGAACGAGCACAGTACTATAGACCTGCACGACTGTCACAACTGCTGTTACAGAAAATTAATCAACACCTTCTGACCAATCAGAGTCCAGAATGGCAAACGATATAATCAGTGATCTCACCATATCCCACACAAAGTTTGCGAGCCAGTAGAGGAAAGGCTGAACTCCGCTGATGAACTGCATGTGCTTGGCTTTATTCACTCTCTCCTGAATGAGGAAGACCACAAAGCTGGCCGGGACAAAGGACATGGCGAAGATGACGCAGATGGAGACCAGAACATCAACTGAGGTGGTCATCCTGACAAACAGAAACATGTCAGATGGAAGTCCGAGAGAAGGGAGTGCTCTGGTGGGTTCGTGTTTCTATAATAAGGAACATGTTTACTCACAGGGCCACCTGAGAGAGCTGCTCTTTAGTGAGGTTCAGCGGGTGGTTAAAAGCTTTGATCGCAAATTTTGCAGGGTTTAGACCAGTGGGCAGGCTGGCACGCAGGATACCGTTGTTCATCACGTTGAGGAAAGCAGCGATGCTGTGCCAGCCTTTGTTATTGAACCAGATCTGCACATGATGAAGAGAAGATAATGTAAATTAATTAGTTTAGTTCATTACCGTGACAGAGCATCTTTTTGATGTCTCTGAAATTTGACTGGAGAACAGCTACAGTTCCTCAGATGTTCTCTGGATTCATTAATTTATGAATCATACACAAGATTCACCATAAAGCACACAAAACACACAGACCTTGACATTGTTCTTGGTGTCCAGACCACCGATGAAGCTCGATAAACTTCTCAGAAACCTGTCTGCTGCAGTGCCCTGTTCCCAACAACAAAACTACTTTAGTACCTGAACTACCTGAACAGAAACAAAAGAAGCTTTGCAGAAATCTGGATGCAGATTTAGATCCCTAATGAACAATTCGAAACAAATGACATTAAACGCTGAAGAAAGGAGGAAATATAATGTAGTACTGTATTGATTTACTTGTAAATCAAATCCATTTTAAAATACTCACTCTTTCCAAGTTGAAACGAGCACGCATATAAGTGATAGCCTTGGAGATCTCATCTGAAGGGGGCAGGTCTTGTGAACTTTTGGCACCCAATGAGAATCCACCGTATCTGTGATCAACCAATGAGAAAAAAGCCTGATTAAAAGTACTGATTACATTGAGAACACTGTCTACAAAAAACCTCATACACGACCATTTTATGTTAGACGGGACTGATGTAAATTTGACATAATTTTGAGCAACAAACTGTTCACACTTACAATAAGTTCACTTTTAATCAATTCACTATTAAATTTATGAAGATATGTGGGATGAAGTACCTGAACTCATTCACCCACAGTTTGTTCTTCAAACTGCAAAAGAACAAAAAACAGGCTACTGTTAGAGATTTAAACATCATAATATTTATTTATTTATTTATTTAAATCATCACCTAGTGTCCCATTTTAATCGTTCTCCTCACCTCTTTCCAATTATCTGTGCATACGTTTTCACCAGGTAGTCCGAAATATTCCTCCCTGTGAGATTCTGCAGTGTGTCTGTGCTGCTCACTTTGAGCTACACAAAATTAACAGAAAGGTTTTTTAAAAAGGTATACTTTCATTATTGCATATAAAGTTAGCCTCAGTTGCCTTTTTTTTTTTTTTTTTTTTATACCTGTGGTGGTGGCAGGCCGCCTGCTCCTGGTGGACACTCCGGCAACATCTTCTTCTTCTCCTCACAGCTGCACTCACAGACAGGAGATGGGTTCTCCATGCTCCAGTTTTCAGTCTGAAATATGTCCGATACGGTTTTGGGAATCTCGGGAACAATCCATTCACTTTCTCTAACTGGGCATGACCCATCTCTGTTTCATAGAAAACGAAGAATGAAGCTGTTAGTTTGATTATTTTCTTTTTTTAAATGTCAGAAAACACATCAGGTCTCCTTTCTCCAACCGGATATGAACAAATTTATTTGTTAAATTTTCACACTTAAAGAAAAGATGAAAATGCATTTATTTGGGAAAAAGGTTTGAATCTGACATTTTCTCCTGAATTTGTTTAAATTTATGTATAGCAGGACTCACTAATGTCAACCTCAATCAATCAGCTGCAAATTACATAAGTGGTGATGATAACTGTGATTTTATAAAGTGATTGTATCATTTTAAAATGGCTGAGCTGCATTAGTGGAGGATTTAGCACATGTCATGGTTAGGGGGCGCTCTTTCACCGTTTACTCATCATTTTGCCATTTTCAGTGCTTTGTGAGCTTTGCCTTTTTTGGACTTTGGTGGGCGTGGTTAAATAAACGCATCATGAATATGCGTGGTAAATTATTTCCATTTATCAGCATTTCAAACATTATTAAACAATTACATTTCCATCACTTGATAAATGAGACTCAGTAAGAGGAATACCTTATTCACAGAGGTACCAAGGTACAAAATATCCTTGATTTTTTTTTTTTTACTTCACTCACCCAGGCGTCCCATCCTCTGAACACCGCCCACTGTAGGCCGGACTGTCTGTTAACACTCCGAGTAGCTTGTTACTGTGCGTATTCTCTGGTGCATCATTACTAAAGGATTCATATTGAAATGTAAGAATTCAACAAGACTTTGATTCGTTGTTTGTACTTTAGATCTGTAATTGGAGATGTGGTGTTTACCTGATGAAGGTATACTGCTCCTCATACATGCTGGGCTCCAGCTCTAGGCTTGGGTACTTTCCGAATGGTGGCACGATCAGACTGAAGACCAGGGCAATGCACACGAACACAGCTGGAAGAACAATCTGGAAGCAGCGGATGATGGTTTGGGAAAGGTTCAGAACGTTGTGTAAAGGTCAGAAAACTAATAGTTTGAGATGATCAACTCACCTGAGCAAAGAATCCTTTCCGAGAGCGACGGGCATACAAGAAACGTTTCCAGAGCAAAGCCACAAACTGCTGCCTCTTCAGACTCCAACCTTTGACCTGATATGAGCCTTTTCCATCAGACACTCCTAACCAATCCGTCTCACGCGATTCTGAACATGTAATCAAACACCACAAATCAACATCTTTACTATGTTATGTGAAAATGGCTTAATTTCTGGTTTAAAGAAGTAATCTGTGATATGATGCTGCGAATGGGAAGGTGGTGTTCTGGATGATGGACAACAGAAGACAGAAATACCTGGATCACCTTCTGAATCATTGAAATCAAAACTGTCGTCCTCTGTGAAGGGTTTCAGACAGCTCTGATGGTCACCAAATGCATGCCGACGGTGCCTTCTTGTAAGAACTGTGCCATCTGTAGCAAGAAATGATCAGAAGAACTTTGTATTTTCTTAATCTCTTAGTTTGAAGGGTTGATATTCTGAGTATGGATTGACTTTATTTGATCTTACCCGAGGTAACAGCATCAACTCCGTTATCATCGGCAACTTTCAGGAAGATCTGCACCACAGAGAAGAACTGGTCATAATTCTGTCACATTCAGCATGGCAAAGATATTTTATCTACCTATCTACGTTGACTTACCTCCTCGAGCGTGGTGTCTGAAATTCCATAGCTGGAGATACCGAGGTCGATGAGACGATCGTCAATCTCATGGAAGAGTTCCACAAAGGCCCCATCCTTCGCTGCTTTATAAGGCAGCACATAGGTGATCTCATGGCCCAGATCCTCCACCAGTCTGGCTGAGGGAACATGCTTGAAGATGACGTTGGAGATCAGGGAGATGTCTGGAATGCCAAACATTAAAGAAATAGATATTGTAAGGTTTTGATTCTACAAAGGAGAAATTCAGATTGGTTTGTTATGTTAAAATCTTACCAATGGTGGTAGTTTCACTTTCATGGTCACTTCCAAGGCCAGAGCTGCTTTCTGAGATACTGTCATCCTGCATGGACAAACATATCAGTTTATACACAGTGGCTTCTGAAAATTTTAACCAGGCTTTTCTTGCACTGTGACAGGTTTATGACCACAAACCTTCTTGAGACTATTCTTGGAATAGGACACGGTGCTGCTGGAGTTGCGACATGAGCTCAGAGACAGGTCGAAATCCCGCTTGACCAGTGTTAGGTAGTATCCAGTGCCAAGCTGAGTCTTCAGGAAGAGGGAGGATCCCACACAACACAGCTTCCCATGAGAGATGATGGCTATGCGGTCACCCAAAATGTCAGCCTCGTCCATGTGGTGGGTGGAGAGGATGATGGTTCGACCTGATGAAGATGAAACTCAGTATAAATGGTCTGATTGATTCCTTTTCATATTCATTTCCTCTTTGTCCATATTCATGGACAAAGAGGAAATATGGACACTGCACATATGGCTAGCTATGTGTATGAACAATGTAAAGTGCTAGAACAAATAAGAGAACCATCAGCAATACGAACATTTTGTGCAAACGTCCAGGATGAAAAACAGACAACAGACAAAAGTTACACTTAATATTAATCACTACCCAAAAAAATAAGTTCAACCAGACTGAGAAATGTTCAGATTCCATCACTTATACCTCTAGAGTAGGTCTTTCATGAGAAATCTGCCTGTAAACTTGGTGAACCATATTTATACTTAGAATAACTTCAGTTCAGAGATTGTCTGATGTTAACATTGTGGCAGTTTTGTCAAATATCAAGCATCTTTGTTTTTGACTAGTTTGCGCTATTGTACGCTGTGTTGTGTGAATTTCTTGTTGCAAAGTCTTACCATGCAATTTTTGTTGTTAAGCCTTGTTTTCATGTTTCAAATTATTTCCTAGTTTCACTTATCCCTAGTTTAGACACTTACATATTTCATTAAGTTCAGATTATGTTCTACTTTGCCTGACTTTGTTTTGACCCTCACTCTTGGATTATGTCTCTTGTTCAGGCACATGTTTCCTGCCACTCACCACATGTTACACAAACTTTATGGTTAGACATTTTAAATAGTAAAACATTTATTTCCCATACCCTGACGATACTTGAGCAGTAGGTCCCAGATGCCTCTGCGAGCGTATGGATCAACCCCAGCTGTGGGTTCATCCAGGATCACAACCTTTGAACCTCCAACAAATGCCAAAGCAACAGAGAGTTTCCTTTGCATTCCTCCTGTAATAGAATCAACACCAATGATGCTAATGATATACATGACCTTTGGCTCGGTTTTTTTTTGGATGTTCTAGAAAATTTCACATATGCTTACCTGAAAGCTGACTAGTACGAGATTTGCGTTTGTGAGGGAGGCCTAAATCTGAAACAATCTGATCCATCTCAGACTTCACCTTCTCCTCTGATAGGCCCTTCAGGCGAGCATAGAACCAGATGTGTTCTTCTACCGTCAACCTGTGATCCAAGCAAGAACAACAAGCTTTAGAATAAATGCTATTGAGTACTTCATTGAGTTTGGTACATGGTGGAAAATTAGCTATGGACGAACGTACATGCTGAATAGGACGTTGTGCTGCGGACAAACTCCCAGGTTCTGACGGATGGCGCTTAGATCTGAACGGATGTCTTTGCCCATAATGTAAGCGGTGCCAGATGTTGGAGGAAACAGGCCAGTCAGAATGGACCTGATGGGGAAAAATCAGTCAGAACAACTGAACATAAACGTTCAAATCCTGAAGAAGAGACTCTTGATCTTACATGGTGGTGGTCTTTCCTGCTCCATTGTGGCCCAGGAAGGAGGTGATCTGATCCTCATAGAAACCCAGTGTGAGGTCATCCACTGCCAGCTTGTTGCCGTGTCTGTACACCTTCACCAGATTCTCAATGTAGACACCAGGTTCCAGATCAGCTGGTACCTCCTCGATGCACACCGCTTTGGGGAACCCAGATCATTTAGATTCATAAAGTTTTTTATCTGAGCAAAGTAAAACTATAAATAAAAAGCTATAAATACCTTCTGCGTTTTCTTTCTTGTTGGTAGAGGAAGCTGTAGTCCAGCCGCATTTCTCTCCACACCAGTAAGATTTGGTAAAGGGGAAATACCATGGCCGGGGAATGCCATATTGACCTGAGAGAGATTTAAAAGATGCCAGCAGCATATAAATACTTTGCAAATCCTGACTGTGACTCATCATTTGAGAAACATAAATATAAATGCTGAATGAAGTGAAACCAGAGAAGACAGACGGATTACCTGGGAAGACAGTCTCAATGTACCATGTCATGACTGCATACAGCACAGCATCTATTAGCATGAGCGAGATGGAGGTAGTGAGGCTGTAGTTGTCCTCCAGCATGGGGCTGGACAGCAGGTTATCCCACTGAATGCCCACTCCCTGCTCCTCAAACAGTGCAAAGTACTCACAGCCAAAACCAAATGCCACCGGAGACAACAGGCTCTGAGAGACAGAGACATTAATAAAGCCAAGTTATATCCTCAACGCCTCGTGATATTCTGATGAGAACGCTTCCTCTGATTAACACAACACTCACCACAACCACTTTAGCCCCGAAGCCGACATAGTCCTGCCAGGCCACACACAGGACATAGGGCAGGTACAGGGTGAAGTAGATGATGCCCCCACAGGCAGCTGCCAGGTTGGCCCGGGAGAACAGCGTGCTGATCAGGAAACACTGCATGATGGTGACAATGGCGAAGGAGACCAGGAAGAGATAGACCACACCCGGGTCACTGTAGGGCAGAAGGTTCCCCATCTGTCATGTAGAGAGAGATTCAGATGATCAAACTGTCACTTTAATATTTAATAATCATGTGTTTATTTATTCATTTTTAAATTGTATAGGAAACATTTTGACATCTAGCATGATGCCATGAAAATCTATCATTTTCAAACACTGGTATGTTGGGAAGAGGAATGAGTCACACCTTCAGGATGAGGACCAGCAGGGCGGCGCTGATGAGCAGCGGGATCAGGCTGCTAATGAACCAGCTCAGCCACAAAATCCCATTATCCAGTCCCATAATCCTCATGGTCTCCTTTAGACGTGCCTCTTTCTCATACACGATGCCTTTAATAATGATGGCCACTGAGTACATCCAGGCGAGGGTCATGAACAGCGGCATCGAGCGGCTCATAATACGCAAGAAACTACACAATGCACACAGAGATAATGAGAGCAACAATGAGAAGGTCTAAATTAAATCAAAACAAAAGAGTTTAACATTGATGTAAAAGGTAAAAACTTACATATCATCCACGTAACATGGATACGGCATCTGCTGGATGTAAACTCCAGTTTTTTCCTTGCTGCCTGTCAAAGCCCGGATAATCCCGTGTTCAATAACATCCTGGAGGTATGAAAATCCTCCCCAGATGTAGCGCAGATCCTCAAACGGGTCAGCACGAGGACCAGGGTCCCAATACCTGAGAGTACAAAGCACAATATTTCATTTAAAATAAACATTTACAAGCGGAAATAAGTCAAATATAAACAGCTGGTCGCGTAAGTTCTGGTCACATGACCTTGATGCTTGAAAAAGAAACAAAACAGTTCCCTACCCATCCTTGATCTTATTGGTACGCTCCACGTTGTCAATGTCCATGCGAATCTTGTAGCTGACATTGGAAGGAAGCTTGGAGGAGTCGGACTGCATGTCTGGAAACACGATCCCAGCCCAGAACTTGCGATTGTTCAGCAGTCGCATGGACTGATTCACCAGGCGCTCCTCAGTTGACACCGGCTCCAACTTGTCCAAGTTCACACACTGTGGATTGAAAAGAGAAAAAAAAAAAACATTCAATTTAGGAGCACAGAAAATATAACATTTCTGCTTTCTAGATGTGATTTTACACTGGTAATGGTGTTATGTCTTCTATGAAGCATTAACTTCAAACCTTTAAGGATTACAGATTAAGTTACAAGCAGGAAACGCAGTACAGAAGACAACGAGGTTTAAATTTTGACTCATTGTCACATTGGCACCACAGTGGCACAAATAAACAAAGTGATTTCCTCCACAAGTATGCTTATCACATCTCTTACACTCCAAAATCACTTTAGACAGATAAATGTGTGTCTTTACCTCCATGAAACGTGAGATGGTTAGAATGGCCTGGTCCGTCTCATTAAACACGTCTCTCCAGGTGTACCCTGTACCTGGGGGGTGTGTGTCCTCGGAGGCTTTAGACAAGAACCGGGAAACGTCTTCCACTCTCCAGTCTGTGTCTTTCAGCCTGATGTTGAAGAACTGAGCACTGGCGTTATTCTGGAGCAGAGTCTACAGACGGAAGACATCACACACTCAAAAATTACTCCTCCATATTACTAACATTAATGGTCATAAACTAGCAATCTAGAGTTACATTAAGAAGAAGGAATGCAGCTTTTTATGATGTATGTTAACTCGCATTACTATTCACGACCACTGTGTGGCACTGCAGAGTGTATATTAGCTGACATATCAAGGTCAACTCACTCTCACAAAATCAACTTCCTCACTGTTCTCCATGAAGTCCCAGACTTTCAACCTCATCTCCTCCCACATTCCTCCCAAATCCCGCAGTACACCAAGGTCCTGGAACGTCTTATTCACCTGAGAGAGAGAGAGAGAGAGAGAGAGAGAGACAGAGATGGTTAGAGAGACACTTCACATGTGGACCACTGATGATAATTCTTCATCACTCAGACAGATACAGACCTCGTGGATAATCTTGCGTGTGGCCGGTGTATCAGGTGTGTATAAGATCTTCCCCATGAGCAGAGGCTTCAGCGCTCTCCAGATCATCCGAGAGATCGGACTCGACTCCAAATTCCTCATCATGTTGTTACAGTATGGAGCTGAAGGAACAAAGAAAGAAAAATCAAACTGAGCAGCTAATCTAGCAGCAGAAATTCATCATAACTCAGACATTTACAATTAGTCCGTTATTATAATTTCACGCTCACTGGTTTGTTCAATGGCTTATGTGAATACACTGAACGTCCACTCAACATTTCTGACTATCCTTAAATGGAACAGAAAATGATTATTTATCAAATAAGTTGAAATACTTCTCGGTTCATTCTCACAAATGATAAAGTGACATGTGATCGTGTATTTTCTGTGTGGTACAGAGCCACAAAAAAACTAAAGCATTCAATCAGTAGTGACCTGGAAGCAAAGAAGATGTGTTCCAGGTGAGTTTGTTGCTTTAATGATGAACATTCTGAGTGAATTTATAGCACAAACTTACTGGATGTGTTGTCATAGATGGATATGGGCTCGCTGTCACTGTCGTTATGGTTCCCGAACAGGGCCTTGTAGTTGTGATCTTCGTACCAGTTGAGGGATTTGATCTTCAGACCGCCACCCTCTGGGTGTCCACACACAATGCGTGACACGGCTTGGTACACATGATTGGGCGAGTGTGTGACGTTTCCGGTCAGGTACAGGATCTCGTTCCGCATGTCACGCCAGCTCTTTATGCTCACCAGCTGTGAGGGAGAATCAGGAATAATGAATGTGAATAGAGTGCAATTACAATGTAATTGTTAAATTAATTTCTACATGAAAATATCATCTAAAATCAAGTAGGGTTGAGACCGAAACAAAAACCCAGTGTCAGCCATAAGGGGGAGCTGCTGAGTGCAGGAGCAGGAGAGCGAGGTTACTCTCGGTCACAGAGCAGGAGACGAACAGAGGATGCTAATGAAGCTCATGCTTTATCAACACATCTCTTGCACTGTGTCAGCTGTAATCTGTGTGTGTGGGGGAGTACTACATGTCTTTTTGCTGAGGAAAAGCAAAAGCCATGATGTAATGTAATGATTCTTTGGAGAAAGAAAAGAGTTAAGAGCGGTGTACGGTCTTCGGTGCTTTACAGTGACGATTAATTTATGTCTGGAATAAACAGAACTGAAAGGTAACTCTGGGTCAAGCTGCAAATTAGAAAACTGAGCCGTTTCCTCTACCAAGCAACAAAAAACCCCACATTTTGGAGGAAGAGAAAAAAAGAAATGCTGCAATTTTTTACACAAGACTATATCTGAAGAATGGCAGTGAGATTTTTTTAATCTGGTTGCACTGAACCTGATAGCAGCTCAACCATTTTACTGTGATCTTTGTTATAAATATGGTTATTAAAACATAAAGACTTTTCATTTCCTGATTTCAGTTGTGTTTATGAGTGAAGCAGCTTTTTCCAGTTTTCAGTCCTCATAATGTCCAAGTGACTCATTTCTTGGTAATGATGCGTCTCCCTTCACACACAATCCCACCTCGTCAAAGTCAAACAGAGTCGAATCATATCCTCCAGGCATCCGTATGTCACCACAAACAACAGCCATGGTCAGCAGTGTTCTGAGGAGGAGATAGAGCCACGCTGAACAAGAGCCGACAAACCGGAGTGTGGAACAACCTGGAGTAACCTCCTGTCCTGCAGCCTCACCACAGGGTTACTGTAGTTCACTGAGCAGTAAAAACCGCAGCGTGAGAACAAAAGAGGAGCTGAGGCAGAGGAACCATTTCTGTTTTGTTTCCTCTCTGAAAGCTGACAGTAATGTTGTCTGTGTCGGTGTGACATGAATGAATTATTTTCACCTTTCTGCATGTCAACAAACCGACGCCTTTTTGGTTGTTTTCTTTGTTATAGTTAATGCACACAATTGACGTTTTATAGTAAAGAAAAACAGCAGTTACTCAAAATGACCTCGTGTTCAGCGAGCTCAGCTGTTTAACTGTAGAAGAGCAGGATCTGCTGGCGTCTGGAGCTCAGTAAATCACTCATGACTTTCTGACTCGTCTCCGGTTTCCAAACACCTGAGAAAATCTGCCAAAGCTGAGCAAGTAGCCAGAGAACCCTGAGTGCCGGCCAGCCGGAAACATCAAACCCCTTCGAATGCTACAGAACGTCTCAACTCACCCGAAACACTCAAGCACACTGTTTCTGATTCTGAGTATGAAACCAGAATCTTTCTCTGTACTCTGTACAAAATGGTTGAGTGGGCGGAGCTACAGTACATACAAGTTCCAAATTGTGATGTCACAAAATAAACTCAACAGCTTTCAACCACTCATGTCTGATATTCACATGATTACAGGATGCCGTTATATGTACAAACGCTTAGCCACAGGACAAGAGTGCTAAGCTAGCACTCGGCATAGCAAACGTTTGTGATGAAGAGACAGTGGTTGTCATGGTAATGTTGAAATAGATTGTGATAGGTTTAAATAATTGAGTGAGAAAAAAGGGGTGTCTGAAATCCAGTTCGTGTGACGAACATAAGCTAGCTGTTCTCTCACTGGCTCGTGGTATCAACGATGGCAGGAGGACAAGGGGGCGTTTCCTTAATTTGCATATTCATACATACAGTACGTGCATATCCTGACGTGTTTAATGAGGTTGAAGGTGTAGAGATGTTCCTCTGCTATTTATTACAGGTTATTATTATTATTACAAATAGCATAAAATAACCTCCGGGCAGCACGGTGGTGTAGTGGTTAGTGCTGTCGCCTCACAGCAAGAAGGTCCGGGTTCGAGCCCCGTGGCTGGCGAGGGCCTTTCTGTGTGGAGTTTGCATGT
>JAOBAM010000022.1:48328686-48339072 GCA_025212355.1 Notarius kessleri
TTTGACTTTTTATATTAATACATGAATAAATTATTATTATTATTATTATTATTATTGAGTAGTAATAGTTAGTTAGTTAGTTAGTTAGTTAGTTAGTTAAAGTCCCTGCTCCGCCACGTGTTCGGGATTAAAGGCATCAGTCAGAGCTGCAGTAAGTTGTAGTTTGTGTTGAACACACGGTGCGCGTTCCTACACACACACACACACACACACACAAAAGAGCCAGAGGGGAAATGAATCCAAGCAATTAAGCACGGATAAAGGCTAATTGATCCTAATTGGTTCCGAGGGGTTTGTGTTCTAATGATTGGCCCCTAATTGAAAGGCTTGATGAGGAGGAGGCCCCGGGTGTGTGGGGGTTCAGAGCCGCGGCTCAGTACAAGCTGCTCTCACTGTTCAACACTATTCACATTCAAATGAGGCTCAGGCAGGAAGTTGGGCACACAAACAACACACACACACAGGAGACTATTAGCACCCTGCCCCTCTCTCTCTCTCTCTCCTCTTGCATTAGCTCTGTTTCGTGCCATCTCTCCTGAATGAACCCGGGTCATTTATTTACCCCGGGTCAGGTTCATACAGAGAGAGAGAGAGAGAGAGAGAGCAGCATCAGGGGAATGGGAAAAAGAGAAGAGAATACAGTAAGAATGCAGGAAATAAAGTAAAATAGAGGGAAAGAATTTATTTTGTCACCAAATGTAGCGTCGATTTAAAATATTAAATGGTCGGATTTATTTCTTTAGATCTCAGAAAATGAACATTATGACGGAGCAGTGTGTCCATAAACACACGGGTGATACACACACACACACACACACACACACTGATGATGATATACACTCAGATAGACGGTGTGTCAGTAAGTGAAGCTGCACTGATGACAAAAAAGAAAGGATCTAATTAAATAAGTCATAAACGGAAATGTTCAGTTGGTGCCAGTGGGGTTTGTTTGTTTGTTAATTATTCTTGTCCCCATCACCACATCACCGTTTCGCCCTTAAAAAGGGGGAAAAAAGAAAAAAAAGCAGGGAAGCGGGGGAAAAGAGAAGGCTTCAAATGTTCAAATGCGTCGACGTCAGGAAACGCGCGTTACGTCATATTTGTAACCCCTCCTCCCTTTGGGTTCTCGTCGAGACACGCCCACTTTCCCGATCCTAAAAGCCGCTTTGTTGTCTGGACTCGTTTTCATGTCACTTCCAGCAACGAGTTCACATTTCAGCCCAGTCGATCAGCTCCAATAATAATAATAATAATAATAATAATAAAACTGGTGAAATTTAAATAAATAAATAATAGATAGATAGATAGATAGATAGATAGATAGATAGATAGAGCTAAAAATCAGACATCAACAATCACCCACTATTTACATCTTTATTTATTTATTTATTTATTTATTCTAACTGTTTATATGTTCCAGATGTTTCTATGCAGCTGTACATTTTAAAAATAATAATAATACATTATGCAAAATTTACTTGTTTATGGCTTCAAATATATTATTTTTTTTTATATTTACTACATTTCATAGCAATTTGTCTGATTAAAAAAAATAAATAAATTAAAGTGTCCATGACTTTGTGTTCAATACAGGATTGAGTTAAATCTTATATAATTATCTAAAAAAAAAATCAGAACAAACAAAGCACACAACCCACCATTTATTTATTTATGAATTTCCATACCTGGAAATAAAATGATAAAATCCATCATCTGTCTTTGAGATCAAAGTGTTTCATGGTTATGATCACATACAGTTTTATCCATTTCATATAATTTGTCTGAAATTTGGCCCTAAAATTCAAACAAACAGCACCTCACACTATTGATGTATGTATTTGTTTGTTTGCTTGTTTATTTGTTTTGTCCTCCGTTCAGCTGTACATAAACAGAGTCAAAATATTGAAATTGTGTGTCAGACTGAATGCAGTTTTATACATTTTCTATCCCGTGTCCATGATTTGTGAAACATTTTCCCTTCTGTTCCTCAATTCCATAAAGCAGATCCGTGTGAAGATTCTGGAAACACAGAAATTCCCAGGGACAGAAACACAGCCGGTTTAAAACAAATCCTGATGTCACTGTGTGTTATTGATTCAGGAATGTTAAAGGTGTAAACAGTATTGAGTTTTGATGTCTGGATGTTGGTGAGCGCAGGAGTGGAGGTGTGTGTGTGTGTGTGTGTGTGTGTGTGTGTGAGATGAAGGATAATGAAGGTTGAGGCCGGGCCTTCTGAATAATCCACTATGAAAAATAAATAAATAAAAAATACAGCACTCTCCTGGGGCTGCCAAGGTCAAGTCCACAACCCCTGACCTCCAAGCACACTGTCTGGGGTGTGTGTGTGTGTGTGTGTGTGTGTGTGTGTGTGTGAGAGACTGGTTCATGTTCTTTAGGCACCAGAGTGCTGTCTGTATCCCTGGGCCCTGTAGTTCCTGCACCTCATGGCTTGGGTTTAGCATAAACTCCATCTATTATTTATCAGACTTATTAAAAGTTATTTCAGAGCCGTCAGGTCTGAGCAGATCACGCAGAGAAAGAGAGAAAGAGAGAGAGAGAGAGAGAGAGAGACTCAAGTGTGTCCTTCATAACTGGGGAAAAAAATACAGGCCCCAACAAGCCTGTAAAAAGACCAACAACAAAAAGCTTAAACGTTAACAACAACAACAACAGCAATAATAATAATAATAATAATAATAATAATACTTTTAATTAGCAACAACAACAACAACAACAACAAGAAAATTCTTCTGGACATAAACAAGCTGTTAAAAATGAATAAATAAATACAAATCAATCAAACAAACAAAAAAATGATGCTGGATAAACTCAACTGATACAACACACGATGTAAAAATAACTGGACACATCAAAGCAACAACAGCAGCAGCAGCAGCACAGCCTAGTAGACATTTCAAACCTTTTAAAAACCCAGCAGATTAATACAACGACAACAACAACAACAAAATGTAGTAGAGATCTCAAACCTGTTAAAAAAAAAACAATAGTTTAAGACAACAACAACAGCAATAAAACATAGACATATCATAGCTATTCAAAAATCCAGCAGATTAAAACAACAACAACAAGAAAACATAGTAGACATATCAAATCTGTTAAAAAAGAAAACAATAGATTAACATTGTGTTAAAAATAACTTTGTTTGAATATAAAATAAGACAGACAGTTTTAAATAAAAAGTCAATAATACATAGTAAAATGTAACACTGATACAGGCGTGACATGCGATGAACTGCATTTGAAAAGTTTTATTTCAGAGCTGAAAAAATAAACGAATAAAAGAGAGAAAAAAATCAATAAAACAGTCGTCGAATGCAGGAGGAGTTCATATTTAACACAGACAATTCATGTTCAACTGAAATAATTATATATGTAATAAGTGTATAAATTATAATCCATACTGTGTGTGTGTTTATTATTTGGATATTTATGTTGTACATGCATGTGTGTGTGTGTGTGGGTCACAGGGCCTGTCCCTAAAAGGTCAGGAGGCGGTGGGAGACAGGCAGGGCGTCGTGTGTTCTGTGGTTTTGAAGCTAACAGATGGTGAAGGTTAGGTGCCGTCCCCTCGCCTGGCCTTCGCGCGGTAATTGAGGATAATTTGAGCGCAGGCCTGTCCACTGTCGGGCCGAGACTCGGGAGGCGAGGTTAATATGAAAATGATTTCGCATTACCGCTGGCTTTGTGTAGCCAGACACACTCTCTCTCTCTCTCTCTCTCTCTCCTGCTCTCTCTCTCTCTCTAATCCTGGCCCGAGGCTGAGGGGGTGAAATCTTGTCAACTCTCAGCTTGCAAAGCAACACCACGACACGAACGCGTCTCTTCAGCCGTTATTAAGCAGCGTTCTGCCGACACTCATTACACACCTCCTCTCGGGGTGCCATGGGGTTCGGGGAGCCATGTCCTGACACCACCCCATGAACGACACGGGGACGCTGTGTAAAGCCCAGTGTGAAGAACATTCACTCAGAAATACGAGGCTGGGACGAGCTCTGACACGTCCACTGTATGAGTTCAATCATGTGTGAGACTTATGGAAAAAAAGACAGATACGATATGGACCGGGGTTACTGAGTGCAAACGGCTTTGTTCCTTTATCTCCAGGAGTGTCAGTGTGGAGGAACATCAGCTCATAGGGTCCAAACACACACACCCATTAGACACAGCAGTGTGATGTATCTAAAACATTAATCCAACGTACAGCCGTGAGAATTGAGCTCGCTGCAACTCCACTTTATATCAAATATCATCAATAACCTCCTTTAACTTATTCACCTTACTGATGTGTTGAGGGTTAAAGCTCAAGCTGACCCACAAATCACCACATTACAGATTATAAGAATGAAACATTTTAGCTTGTGAAATATTTTTGGAATATTCTTCATGATCGTCTGAATTCCCTGATGATCTGTAAACAAAACTTTCCTCCTCAGCACTGTAGTGAGGATCAGTGACGAGGAAACGGTGAATAAGTGCAGGATTATTTCTGAGAACGGACAATAATCACTGTGTGGAGGAATTGTTATGTGAATTATTGAATATCAGCCAATCAGTTTATCAGTTTAAGAGCTTGGACAAGATAAACACGTCACTAGTAGACAAATTAAACCTATCAAGAAACAACAACAACAACAACAACAACAAAACCTAGAAGACATTTCAAACCTTTATAAAAAGAAAACAAAATATTAGAACAACAACAAAACCTCATAGACATATCAAAGCTATTAACAAATGAAACAATAGATTAAAACAACAGCAACAACAACCTAGTAGACATATCAAACCTATAAAAAATCCCAATAGATTAAAACATCAACAACAGCAACAACATCTAGTAGACATATCAAACCTGCATAAAAAGAAAACAAAAGATTACAACAACAGCAAGAACACGAACAACAACAACAACAACAACCACCAAACCAAGTAGGCATATCAAATCGATAAAAAAAACCAATATGTTAAAACAACAACAACAACCTAGTAGACATTTCAAACCTATAAAAAATCCCAATAGATTAAATCATCATCATCATCGTAGACATAACAAACCTTTATAAAAAGAAAACAAAATATTAGAACAACAACAACAAAACCTCATAGACATATCAAAGCTGTTAACAAAGAAAACAATAGATTAAAACAACAACAACAACAACAACCCAGTAGACATATCAAACCTATAAAAAATCCCAATAGATTAAAACATCATCATCATCAACAACAACAAAACCTAGTAGACATAACAAACCTTTATAAAAAGAAAACAAAAGATTATAACAACAACAACAACATCAACAACAACAACAACAACAACCTAGTAGACATATCAAACCTATAAAAAATTCCAATAGATTAGTAAGTAAATTAGTAAGTAAGTAAATTTAATTTATAAAGCACATTTAAAATAGTTTTCTCTGACCAAAGTGCTGTACATAGGGTAGCTAAGAAATCAGAAGTAAAATGGACAAACATAAAAAGAAAAGATGCATTAACAGCTGCAACAAAAATACACATTATAAACACAGAGATTGACAGATAGACAAAGAGGCCAGAATTACACAAACAACAAATGAACAACAACACCCACTACAAAAAGAACTAGGGAATGGGCAGCTAAGAGGATGCAAAAGCCAGTGAGTAGAGGTGAGTTTTGAGCCTGGATTTAAAAGAGGAGATAGAGGGGGCGAATCTAATGTCTGGGGGCAAACAGTTCCACAGACTTGGAGCCGCTACTGCAAATGCCCTATCACCTTTTTGTTTGAGGTGAGTCCGGGGCACATGGAGGAGACCTTTATCAGCAGATCTGAGGGACCTAGGTGCAGGGTGCGCCTTCTACATTTTGAATCGAATTGCCTTTATTATTATTGTAAATGTATACAATTATATTAAAATTGCCAACAGGACATTGAAGAATAATGAATAATTCTTCATAATTCAATTGAGTAATGGCAGCATGTGAGAGTGCAGCTGCTCTATTCTCTCTAGTTTGATGTTTGAATTGATTTACGGTCTATGCTCTAAATTTTCTACATTTATCAAGAATTCATTAACCGCTTTGTTTCTAGGCAAAGTGTGAAATACCAGTCTCTGGTGGAGGAGCACTTGCGGCACAGTGACCTCGTTACTCTTTTGTGTGAGGACCTGCTGGCCTCTTTGCAGAACTCTCTGGAGATGGCAGAGCAGATGCAGCAGTCAGATCTGAAGGTACACTTGGAATTGTCCATAAGTCTTACGCTCAACATTATTAAATCAGAGACACGAGTCCACAGCAGGCCCCTTTAAGGAAGAATTTAACTAAAAAGTGGACGTGTGACCAACAGTAGAATCCAGTAGTGCTGGATTCTCTCTCTCTCACTCACACACACACACACACACACACAAATCAGAAAAAGTCAGGACAGTATGGAAAATGCAAATAAAAAAGAAAGCAGTGATTTTTCTAAATTTACTTTGACTGGTATTTCATTGCAGACAAAATGAACTCAAGATATTTCGTGTAATGAAGTGATTTGAACTAGGTGATGTCAACAGGTGATTCTAATCATGATTGGGTAGAAAATCCGTATCCAGGAAAGGCCTCGTCTTTGAGGAGCAAAGATGGGCCAAGTATCTCCAGTTTGTCAACAAGTGCATGAGAAAAGTATTGAAATGTTGAAAACAATGTTCCTCAAAGAAAGATATGAAGGGATTTGGATATTTCACCCTCTACAGTGCATAATATCATTTGAACTATTCAAGGAATCTGGAGGAATTTCGGTGTGTAAAGCACAAGGGCACAAGCCTAAGCTGAACACCTGTGATCTCTGATCCCTCACATGGCACCTAATCAAGAACCATCATTCATCTATAGCTGATATAACCACATGGGCTCAGGAATACTTTGGCAAACCTTTGTCAAGCTCTACAATACAAAGTTACATCCATAAATGCCAGTTAAAACTTTACTGTGCAAAAAAGGAAACCTTATGTTAACTGTGTCCAGAAGCACCATCGTCATCTTTGTGGGCTGAGGCGTCTGGGATGGACCGTCACACAGTGGAAATGTGTATTGTAGTCAGAATAAAATCAGTATTACCGGTCTTTTTTGGAAGGTGTGGATGCCTTGTGCTTCAGACCAAAGATGAAAAGGACCATCCAGACTGTTTCCAGCAATAAGTCCGAAAGCCAGGGTCTGCCATGATATGGGGTTATGTCAGTGCCCTTAGCGAGGGTAACTTACACTTCTGTGATGGCAGCATTAATGCAGAAAAGTAGACTGAGATTTTGGAGCAACATATACTACCTTCAAGATGACGCCTTTTCCAGGGATATTTCAACAAGATAATGCAAAACCACATTAAAAAGGCATGGCTGTGGAGAAAGAGGGTGCCTGTCTTCTCTGTCCCCAGTAGAGAATGTATGGTGAATTTTGAAACGAAAATTATAATGACGGCCCGTACTGTTGCACACCTTAAGAAGAAAGGAAGCCATGGCCTAGTGGTTAAAGTGGCAGCTTTGGGACCAAAAGGTTGCCAATTCGATTCCCTGGACCAGCAGGAATGGCTGAAGTGCCCTTGAGCAAGGGCACCCAACCCCCAACTGCTCCCCAGGCTGCTTTGGGTATGTTGCATGTTGCTCTGGATAAGAGTGTCTGCTAAATGCCTTTAATGTAATATCTTTGTCACATATACATTAGAGCACAGTGAAATTTTTTTTTTCTCATCATTTTACCCATCTGAAGCAGTGAACACACACGTGCTTAGAGCAGTAGTCAGCTGCACTGCAGCACCTGGGGAGCAGTTGGGGGTTAGGTGCCTTGCTCAAGGGCACTTCAGCCATGGATGTAGAGGGAGGGAAATGTGCTGTTGATTCACTCCCCCTGCCCACACATTTTCTTGCTTGTTCAGGGACTCAGACCAGTGACCTTTTGGTCCCAAAGCTGCTTCTCTAACCTTTAGGGCGGCTCCCCTATTAAGACCTGTTTGCAGGAAGAACAGATCAAAATAGCACCGGAGATGCTTCATCACTTGGTGTCTTCAGTTCCTAAACATCTTAAGTGTTGTGTGAAGGAAGGGAAACATTATAAAGTGGTAAATGCTTTACCCTCCCAAATTTTTTTTTTTTAAATATGTTGCAAGAATCAAAATTGAAATAAGTGTTTATTTTGAAAAAAAAAGCAATAAAATTCACGAGGTAAAACATCAAATAACGTGCTGTTGTATTGTTTTGAGTGCAATACAGGTCAAAGATTATTTACAAATCCTTGTTTTCAGTTTTCATTTCCACATACTGTCCAAAATTTTTCTGATTTGGAGTTTTGCACATGTGCATGTGTCCGCACGTGTCTATACATTTTTTCATTTCTCATTATGTATTCTTTTTGCATGGACCGTATCTAATATGGTTTTATTCCTATTTCAGTCAGACTTTGTGTGGATTTTACTGCAGTGTGAATGGAGATGTAGTGGTGTGACAGATAATTTGCATGTTGTGTTGGGAACTAAACCACATGTGGGGTTTTTTTTGGTGTGTGTGTTTTTATTATTTATTTCTCCATTTATTCATTTATTTATTTACTCACTCTTTTGAAAGGAAATATTGCAATGCCCTGAATACAAGGTTTTCCAGAAAACCACAAAGATGTGCAGGTTTTTTACCAACACATTGGTCCATTACATAAAGGTACTGACAGGCACTTTATTACTAAATTAATAGATGATATTATAACTTGTTGATAATTGTAGATTTATAGTTATATTTTTCTTTTCATTAACAGGAATTTAATCCATTTCTTTCAAAGTTATGTAGTCGTTTTCACCAGCTGTACCTTCAAATCCTCAGGTAATCTCAGTATTATTAAGTAGCACTAGACAGGCCATTTGCTGTGTAGTAATATTCAGACCACTCTTTGGCCAGTTATATTCATTTTCAGTACTAAATTTTTCTTTGCTTCCCCCCCCCTTTTTCTTTCTTTCTTTTCCATCTCCAGTAAATTTCCTCCTTGTACCTCAGCCCCATCTGTGCCGGTTGTCCTGGTTGAAGAGCTGAGTAGTGGTGTTTTAGTTCCAATGGATGCTATGCTGATGCAGCTTTTACCCATGAGGCCTTTTGTTGAGTGTGTTCTGACCCCTGCCCAGAGTAAGGCCACAGCAGTCCTCTCTCAGGACTTACCTCAACAATGCATCAATTATGAACCATGGAGCTCAGCAATAGTTATTATGTGTTAGATCAGATATTTGGCGTCATTTGAATGGGATCAGGAAAAGGAGACTGCCATTGGAAAACGATTTGTGAATGGCTTGCAAAGAGCCAAGGTCTCTGGTCATTAATATAGTGTTATTCCTGTCAGTCAGGGACACACACTGTCCTTGTGTGTGCGTAAAAGTGTTAGAGATATTTTTAAACTTCACTGATCAGTCATGACAGTTTGCTAAATGTGTATCCTGTATTTTTCTCTCAGGACAGTGTGCCAGTAATGATCTCTGCCCTATTGTATTGGCAAATTTTGTGCTGAAGATAAGTTGACTTCAGTCATCCTGTAGTTACATGTTATAAATTACGTTGTGTTAGAGTTCATTCTGTTAATTTTTTTGTGGAAGAATGGGTTAAAGCTTGGCAGCTGTAGATTTTAGTGTGTGTGTATATCCCTGCAATGACCTGGTGACTTGTCCAGGGTGTACCCTGCCTTGCCCCTAGTCAGCTGGGACAGGCTCCAGCTTGCCTGCGACCCTGTACAGAATAAGCGACTACAGATAATGTGTATGTATGTGTGTGTGTGTGTGTGTGTGTGTGTGTGTGTGTGTATATCTCACAGTATTAGGTAAAATTTTGTTGTCTGATTCTGTGTTTAGAATACAGTCCGGAGCTTGCTCTGCCCCAGTGTCTTCTGCTGGTGAATGTGTTTGGGAAGCTCTGCACCCAGACAGATGAGACGCTTTGTCTTTGGTATGATGGTAGTCAGTTCTCAGAGGAAACACACAGGTGCGCTATTAAGATTTAATGTTTGTTGAAAAAGACTTATGTGGGTCTGTACGATTCTTTTTAAAAAATTTGCTTTCAAATGTTATTATACAAGAATTTTGTACATTTTCCAGAATGATTAGCAGTAGTCCTACATTATGCATTTATTTTACATACACAAACTGAAGCACTTCACAGTTAAACCTTTTTACACAAGAAACCCCACTTACTTCGTAAATCTAATATATAAAATATAAATACAGCCCCAATTCCAAAAGTTGGGATGCTGTGTAAAACATAAATAAAAACAGTGCGATGATTGATTGATTTGCAAATCTTTTTTTTTTTTTTTAACCTTTATTAAATAGAATAAAAGATAGTTAATGTTAAAACTGATAAACTACTATTATTATTTTATTT
>JAOBAM010000022.1:48692041-48703420 GCA_025212355.1 Notarius kessleri
GGGGGAAACTGGAGCACCCGGAGGAAACCCACGCAGACACGGGGAGAACATGCAAACTCCACACAGAAAGGCCCTCGTCGGCCATGGGGCTTGAACCTGGACCTTCTTACTGTGAGGTGACAGCGCTAACCACTGTGCCACCCCTATTTTGAAAATCTTAAATAAAAATGTAAACCAGCTCAGTAAATGTATTCACTGCTATAATATAAGAGTACGCTCTTAGTGCAATGAAGAATGATGTAATCTTCCAAGAGAAATTTACTTTGACATAATTGTCTTTTTCTGGTTTTTAGGTAGAGCAGCAGTACTCCCACAAATTCAAAGTGAAAGTGCTGCGGGCAGAAAATGTCACCAAAGGAGCTCTGGGTGACTTGTGTGAGTTGTGGAACATTATTTAAGTGATTAAACACTAGTGTCTTTTTGCATCAAATATTCAGCATTCTCTAAATATGGAGTTAAATACTTGTAACTAAAAGCTCTAGAACACTGAGAACAACTGATGAAACAACATATCAATGAATCAAATATGTTGCGTCTTGGGTCTTGTTGCCTCACTGTACTTTCATACATTTGTGTGTGTAGTGGACACCCCGGACCCTTATGTGGAGCTTTTCATTCCCACGGCTCCTGAGAGCAGGAAGAGGACACGGCACATTGATAATGACATCAACCCTGAGTGGAATGAAAGCTTTGAGTTCATTCTGGATCCAAACCAGAACAATGTTTTGGAGGTAACAATTCACAGCTTTGCTGAAGGCCTTTTGGACCCTTTTTCAACTGAACTACTCCTGATAGCTCCTAAACTTTAACAGTACTGTCTATTAATAAATATATATTGCAATGTTTACAGTTGACATTAATGGATGCTAATTATGTGATGGATGAGACACTGGGTATGACATCATATTCCATTTCCAACATGAAAGTGGAACAAAAGGAAATGTTACCATTTGACATAGGAAAAGTAAGAAATTTAACAACCAACATTTATTTATTTATTTATTCCCTTTCTTTCTTTCCTTCCTTCATCCCTCTCACCCCTCCTTCCTTTCTTCTGCTGTGCTAATACATTAACAGTTGATGAACAGTGATCCATGTCACAATAATAGCATGTCTTTGTTTTGTTCTAACAGACCACCAAAGTGTTCTTAGAGCTCAGTCTGGAAATCTGGTATGTATTCTGTTGAATGCGACAGCTGGTTGCTCACTCAGCCTGGTTTCTTTATTTACTTATTGGATGTGGTCTAAATAAAACGTGTTTTGGTGTTCACTGAGTCATTATGTCTGGAATGTTACAGATCACTGATTGTTATTAGTGATAGGCACTAGTCTGATGATGATGATGATGAGCTGTTGGAAATGCACTACCTCTTCTATACAGAACACAGCTCAATGCCTGTAATTCCCACGAGCACTTAATTATACTTACTATACAGATTGGAAATTCTAAATGGCCACAGGATTTTAATAACTGAGTGAGTGAGTATGACAGAGAGAGAGAGTGTGTGTGCAGGGCGCTCTGCATTGGACTAGCATCCCTTCGGTGGTCTTTTTGAACCTGACCAGGATAAAAAAGGATGAATGAATAAATATTGCCACTTTCTCCACTCATTTGATCATTTTATATATCTGCTTGTAGCAATGGCACAGATAACATAACATACAATGACAAAATATACGAGATCCTACCTGTGACACAGCTCTTGTGTCAGAACTCACTGGCTTATGCTTGTTCATTCATCCTAAACAGTTCTCTGTTCTCAGTCTGCCCACTATGAATAACATATCTAATATTTAGGTAGCCAAGCCCAGGAAACCAATAAAAGAGTTTCTTTGGGTTTGTAAGTCTCCTCTGCTTTTTCTTTGTTTTGTACACAGTCTGGCATATTAAAACTCTTAAAATATGATGTAAGATAAGCATGTCTCAAATTAGTGTGGTGTCTCAATGTCTGTTTCCAGCTCTGCTATTGACCTGCGGTTTAGTCTTGCCTTGTGTGACAAAGAGAAGTTGTACAGGCAACAGCGAAGAGAGCAAGCCATGCTGGGTATCAAGAAACTCCAGGACATGGAGAAGCCTCGATTCCTGCCCTCTAGACCCCAGGAGGTATATTATACACACAAGCACTCTACCTTGTGCATTAGCATGAACACCACAAATTCTGTGCTGCCCCCTAAATATATAATGTTGTATAATTTGCAGACAGACTCATTACAGCCTGTCTTGTCAGGCCAGTATGCAAATATGTTATGATTTACAATAGACAGTGTGATAACATCAGAGTTTTGTGTACAACATGGTGCTTACTTATAACTTCATACTTGCAAAGTGGATCAAGTAAAATAACCTATAGTGATGCAGTGCAAGTACAATGAATAAATGAAAAATAAGTTATAAATATCACTCCTACAAATAACAGAGCAGAAAAATGCTATTCCTACTAAAGCTAAGGCTAGCCATTATAGCAATAGCGTTTTCTGCTCTGTTATTTAAAAAGCAAGCTATTCTTACTCTTATCAATATGTCTTGTAGCAGATTTTATGGGATGCACCATGCCTGAAAATAGCATTTTTACGGTCTCGTATATTAGGAGGTATTGCAAAGCCCATTATCTATATCTGTACATGTTTAATATACAGATACATTAAACATGTATTCATTGTCAAGGCGTCTTCCTATTAGTGATCATGACTACAGCTGGTAGCTCCTCTGTGTTGAAATAAAAAGGGGTTGTTTGACAGCACTCATTGCTGAGAAACACACAGTACAGTGGGAAAGTCCAAGGAGCTCAGTGGAGATCTGAGAAAGAGGATCATAGACTTGCACAACTCAGGAATGTATTTTGGAGCCATTTCTAACGAAGTGCAGTTGTATGTATATCTGTGTTTGGAAAAAGGAAGTGGGCATGGTCTAGACCTGAAGGCTCCTTTTTTTTTTTTGTAAACCTAACACTGTCACCAGAAACACACAAAAAAACATTCTAACAGTTTACAGAATACAGCATACAATATAAACCATGACAACAAATAGCAGTTTACTGAATAGTCTACTCAAGTCCTGAACTTGTACAAGTCCCCAGCTCCTTCACTTGAGTTCATAATTACTTTCAATCAGATTTTTTTGTATCTGTGTGTGAATAAGATCAGGAAATATTAAAAAACAAATCCTGTTTTAACCAAATCAACAACAGTCATCTAATAATATTTGATCAGATTGCCTTTTTTTGTTTGTTTTGTTACATTCTGACAAATTTTCTGTAAATGCTATTAGGAACTTCTGCAAAGCTGGGATGCACTTACTCTTCAAACCTGTGTTTGTATTAGTTTAAAACGCATTATTGTCAGTCCTGCGCGCCTTGGTGCGTGCACCTGAAAGCGCGCCTCGGGCTGCGCGCGCACGCGCCATGAACAAGGCACACCTGTCCTCAGTCAGTGAACTAAGTGGTGGGCTATTTAAGGACTGCGTCGATGCAAAGACGACGCGAAGTATTACACCGCGTTCAGTGTGCATTACCGAGCCTTGTTTCCCATTTTTGTGATCTTCCTGGTTCCTCGACTCTTGTTCCCGATTCTAGTTCTCGTTCTCGTTTTGCCTCCGATATCCTGTTTGCGCCTCGACTGACCCTTTGCCTGTTTGCACGTTTATGACCTTGCCTGCCGATTTGGACTGTTTGTTGTTGTGTGCGTTTCCTGCACTTTATGTAAAACGATCGCACTGTATTATAATAAACACTTCTGTGTTTACATCCACCTCCTTCGCGCAGCTGACAGAATACTTCGCCATACCATGGATGTAGCAGATTTTTTCCAATACGTGATCTCACGACGCTTTTGGGTTTCCCTGTTCCCGCCACTCTCCGCATATTTTCTTCAGAAGACTGACTGGAGTTCCCCGGCAGTCTACTATGGAATATATCACCCAAGGGGATTCAAGCTACAGTGTGATCTCTTCTACAAAAACCTCCAAGAGCCCAAGCCACCCGAACTCATCTGGGTAAGCTTCGTATTGACATTTATTTCTGGACGAGCACACAGATGGGTTGACTATCTCATTCGGGTGGGACACCCGTGCCTTCATAATTCTCAGACTTTCTTTGCCATGCTTGAGGTTATTTTTGATTCATTAGTAAAGGAGGAACCCCTTGAAAAATTTTGGGGAGGGGCAATTGAGCCTGAGCCTGACCCAGCTGAGGAGACCAGCGCTCCAGAGCTCTCTCCTGTGGTCAACACTGTCGAGGAGGCTGTTGCGCTAGAGTGCCTCCTAAAGGCAACCACTCCAGTGGCTGACTCAATTGAGGAGACTGTTGACCCAGAGCTCCCCCCAGTAGCTGATATAGAGACAGCAGAGGAGGCTGTCTCATTTGAGCTGGTTCCTCAACCAGAGCCTGCAGCTGTTCCTGTTCCCATGCCTGCAGCTGTCCCTGTTTCCGTGCCAGCACCTGTTCCTGTTGCAGCAGCAGCGCCTGCTCTGAAGCCAGAGGCGGAGCCAGAGTCAGCAGCAGTGCCTGCTCCCAAGCCAGCATCCACTCCCATGCCAGCGCCACAGCCAATGCCAGCGCCGCAGCCAGCGTCAGAGCCAGCGCCGCAGCCAGCGTCAGAGCCAGCGCTGCAGCCAGCGTCAGAGCCAGCGTCAGAGCCAGCGCCGCAGCCAGTGTCAGAGCCCGCGCCACAGCCAGTGCCGGAGCCCACTCCTGTGCCAGTGCCTACTCCAGATCCAGTGCCTGTTCCAAATCCAGTTCCTGCTCCAGAGCCCCCTACAGAGCCTGAGCTCAGTGCAGAGCCCTCTGTGAAGCCTGAGCCGTCTTCAGAACCCGAGTCCAGTCCAGGGTCCACGTCAAGTCCCGAAGTCAAGCCTACTCCTAGCCCAGAATTCAAGTCATGTCCAGAGCCTGAGCCCGAACCCCCACCGGGGCCAAGTATTATGGACTATTCGCTCCTGGAGGGATCTCTTTGGGAGGGGGTTCTGTCAGTCCTGCGCGCCTTAGTACATGCACCTGAAGGTGCGCCTCGGGCTGCGCACACGCCGTGAACAAGGCACACCTGTCCTCAATCAGTGAACTAAGTGTTGGGCTATTTAAGGACTGCGCCGATGCAAAGATGACGCAAAGTATTACTTCAGTGTGCATTATCGAACCTTGTTTCCCGTTTTTGTGATCTTCCTGGTTCCTCGACTCTTGTTCCCGATTCTAGTTCTCATTCTCGTTTTGCTTCTGATATCCTGTTTGCACCTCGATTGACCCTTTGCCTGTTTTCACGTTTATGACCTTGCCTTCCGATTTGGACTGTTTGTTGTTGTGTGTGTTTCCTGCACTTTATGTATATAGATTGCACTGTATTATAATAAACACTTCTGCATTTATATCTGCCTCCTTCACACATCTTTTCATCTTTTCAAAAGTTATCTTTTCAAGCCAGATAATGTATTCATATTCTGTTACATCCCTATCATCATATACTGGTATGACATGACAGTGCACATGTTTTAGTTTCTACTTTGCTGACATGAAACAAGTACATGATTTAAAGAACAAAAAGAGCCACAACTAAACACAAATTGGCTCAAGAATAAAAAAATCAGTGTTACACCAAAAGCACTGTTATTAGCATCAGTGTCAGATGCTTGTGAAGCTATAGTTCTTATTAAGTATGTGTGTTGCAAATTGAAAATAATTCGCACGATACAATTATTCATACAGTCCTTGATATCCTTCAGTGTCATACTCAGGCAAGCAGGCTGTCAGACAGACACGGAGCACTGTTTATTTTAGGCTAATAAACAAAACAGCAAGAAATAAACATGACAAAATAACATGCTGCCAGAAACGTCATATAACTAGATCGTGCTAGATCATAGTTTTATTTTAAAGTGGTACTTTCTGTCGAGAGCAGGACAAAGGTGCATCAGCTATTTCACATTCTTTAAATAGTGAATGCTATGCTGAGTGCCTGCTTACGCTGCCGCTTGTACGATGTTCATAAGTTACATAAGTAACTAACATT
The DNA here is from genome assembly GCA_025212355.1 of Notarius kessleri. Lineage (NCBI taxonomy): Eukaryota > Metazoa > Chordata > Actinopteri > Siluriformes > Ariidae > Notarius > Notarius kessleri. The sequence continues at coordinate 48,698,039 of JAOBAM010000022.1, forward strand.
TTTCAAGTTTATAAGAGATGAACATTTGCTAGAGAGAGGCTGCATGAGCATACTCCACTCTCGTTAGACAAAACAGGAAGAGACTCAGAGCTGTTATCTCCTCCATGGGAGGCTTTACTGTCTTAAACAACTTTAAAAACTACTGTGTTGAAATTAAATTATAGTGTCACCTTATATTAAAGCTCAAAATATTACTTATTGCATGCATTATTTATATTCTGTATTAATTTTTACTCATTTTCAGGAAGTGTAACTTTACTAACCCACTCGGCATTAAAAACTGATTGTCGTGGTTTATTAAACATTCATAAAAGCCTAAAAAGGCAGATACTCCTGGTCTGAGCTTTAGCTTATTTGGCTATACATATATATTTTTCTTTCAAAGTGCACAGTACTGCATGGAGATTATTATAATTTATAAAGGCTGCTAATAAATTATCAACAGTGACCAAAAGTCGACTGTTAAGTCACGTTATCATGAATTTACTGGAAGTTTGACTGTAGTTCTGAGTTCATATAGAAGCTAACATGTATGTAATGTGTTTTTCGGTTTTGTTTTTGTTTTTTTAAAATAGAATGAACCCACACAGACATGAAGGAAACATGAAACTCCTCAGAGATATTAAGCAGAGAAACCCCAGAAGTCTTCCAGGAAGCCTAGTTTACTTAAAGCAGTGACTCAATGGTCCCTCAGTTCACTGTGCAAGATAATGCAATGCCTAGAATGGTTTAAAGCTGCAGTTTCAAGCATTGCAATTCCCCTGTATTGTGTAATATTTCAGAAACTACATCTTGATTCTCTTGGCTCTGGTGGTAAAAAGACAAATGGTTCAGAATAACCTCTAAACTGATCAGGCTGAAAAAAGAACAGCAAAGAACATGGTGGTGTTGCATGGGCTTAAGAAGCTTCTAAAAGAGTGAGATTTCACAATCATTTGGCAAATCTTGAATCAGTTTTAGTGCTAATGCTGGCGTAGCGGATCTTGTTTCTGGAAATCAGAGATGAGCAGATTATGCAAGAGATTTTGTAACTTGGACACTTGACCATGCAAATATTACATGTTGAATTAAAAGATAGTCCTGCCCCCGTCCCTACACACAGCTGAGTACACTCGTACCTAAATCTAAGTCCTTAAAATGTCTCTCAGGTTTCTAACTTTATTGCTTACACTGTCTCTATCAGTCTGTAAAAATAATAAACCGACTGTCAGAGTGCTGGGATATCTCACATTAACCAATAATTAATGAATCTACATCTCCTCTATTATCCCCTTTACACCAATGTAAAGTCCTAGTTCTGGGCTGGTGCGAGTGCCAGTTTGGAGTCAGTTCAACTTGCGAACCTTCCTAAGAACCATTTTGTGTTTTCTTGGACTAGAGAGCCACCATAGAGCTGCATCATTCCCCTCACTGTGTACGTCTGTATATGTCTCCACTTGCACCAAGTACAACAATAACAATGGTGGACTAACGTATTTTAGGCAGACTAGACAGTACACTAGCTCTGGGGTTTTTTTTTTAAAATGGTGGCCACATAGTTTCAGTTGGTCTTGTTGATCATGATAATCTCACCCTCAGCCCCTGACATAAGTGGTTCTTGGCTCGAGACCATCACAGTGTTGGTGCTGCTCTCAAACCAGTTTTCCTGGCTAAAAGCTGGTTCTTTGGTTGTTGAAATGCGAAGATAGGCACCAGCTCTGAAATGGCTCTCAAATGGCCTTGGTGGAAAAGGGGTATGTAAGGCTTACTTTAGCAACAAACTAGGCTTAAGAAGTGATGATTGATTAGTTTGCTAGTTATCGACCTAGAGTCAGAATGCTGTTCATAGACTTCAGTTCAGCATTCAACACAATCATCCCTTAGCAGCTAATTGGAAAACTGAGCCTCCTGGACCTGAACACCTCCCTCTGCAACTGGATCCTGGATTTCCTGACTGAGAGATCTCAGTCAGTCTGGACTGGGACAGAACTTCCAGCACCACCATACTGAGCATTGGGGGCCCCCTAGGGCTGTGTGCTCAGTCCACTGCTGTTCACTCTGCTGACTCATGACTGTGTAACAACTCACAGCTCAAACCACATCATCAAGTTTATTGATGACACTACTGTGGTGGGTCTCATCAGTAAGAATGATGAGTCAGCATACAGAGAGGAGGTGCAATGGCTATCAGATTGGTGCAGAGTCAATGACCTGTCTCTAAATGTGGACAAATCAAAAGAGATGGTTGTTGACTTCAGAAGAACACGGAGTGACCGCTCTTCACTGTACATCGAAAGCTCACTCATGGAGAATGTCAAGAGCACCAAATTCCTTGGTGTTCATCTGCCAGAGAACCTCACCTGGTCCCTCAACACCAGCTCCATAGTCAAGAAAGCCCAGCAGCGTCTCTACTTCCTACGGAGGCTGAGGAAAACCCATCTCCCATCACCCATCCTCACAATATTCTACAGAGGGACTATTGAAAGCATCCTGAGCAGCTGCATCATGGTCTGGTTTGGGAATTGCACCGTCTCTGATTGCAATACCCTACAATGGATAGTGAGGACAGCTGAGAAGATCATCGGAGTCTCTCTTCCCTCCATCATGGACATTTACACCACACACTGCATCCGGAAAGCCCCTAGCATTGTGGCCGATCCCACACACCCCTCACACAATCTCTTCACCCTCCTGCCATCTGGAAAAAGTACCGAAGCATTCGGGCCTTCACAGCCAGACTTTGTAACAGTTTCTTCCCTTATGCCATCAGACTCCTCAACGCTGAGGAACTGGACTGATTCTCATGGACTGTTGAACACACCACTCACACTGCAATCTTGCACAGTGGACAATAGTGCACTATTGCTTACAATGTTACAATGTCTCTCACACAAGGTTTACATTTATTTATTCCCTTTTTCATATACTACCTCAATTCATGCCATCAGACTCCTCAATTCTGTGGGACTGGACTGATACTCACTGACTGTTGAACACACCACTCACACTGCAATCTTTGCACAGTGGACAATAATGCACTTTTGCTTTATAATGTTTACAGTGTCTCTCACACACACACAAGGTTTACATTTATTTATTCCCTTTTCATACTACCTCAGTATGCGCACTCAACTCTGCACTTCATTACTTGCGAAAATCTGAGATTTTCGTTGATCTGTTTGTCCATTTATTTGTTGGTGCTTTAGCACCATCATTTCTTGACCAATCTTCACCAAAATGCACAGGACAACTCACTAGAGTCACACAAAGACATCATTAGTTTTTGGTGGGTCAAGGTCACCAAGGTCAAATTTTGTCAAAACACATAATCGGCCATAATTTCCATTTCTTTGTGACTTTTGCAAGTATCATACTCTGCACAACTTTTCATTGGTTTGTTTGTTTGTTTTTCCATTGGACATGATTTTATTTTATCTATTTTTTATATTATTATAAAAATGCGAGTTTGTACACATCAAAATGTTTTGGCCGTGGCTATTCTTACGACTCGTCGTAAGAATATTTTCCTTATTCTTATGACTCGTCGTAAGTTCTCCCATTCCTTGACAGCAAGTTTGAGAGACTCATAAGATGCAAATTCTGCAAAAAATGTGAACACTTATCCTCCACCGAGCTGCTCGTTTCTTCAGCCATTTTTTCAATCTGTTGATAGCGATTTGCGAATGCGCTACCAGAACTTACGCTCATGCCGTAAGAATAGGGAAAATATTATTCTTATGACTAATTGCAAGAATAGCCACTTCCAAATGTTTTTGTCATCCCTCACCATGAGGAAATTCAACACAAAAGAGCTTTTAACACAAAAGATAGAGATGGCTGCTGAGCTGTGGGTCACTCATACTGAATACGATTTTAAATAAATAAAATGTCATTAAGTCCAGTTAAATAAATAAATAAAAAAAAACAGAAGCCTGAAGCTGTTGACAATTTGCCAGGAATTTTCATCCATCCATTATGCATACCGCTTATCCATCAGGGTCATGGGGAAGCTGGAGTCAATCCCAGTGGACTTTGGATGAGAGGTAGGGTTCACCCTGAGCAGGTCAGCAATCTATTACAGGGCTACACAGAGACGAACCACCATCACACTCGGGTTTATGGAAAAAGTCACCAGTTGACCAAATCTGCATGTCTTTGGACTGTCGGAGGAAACCAGAGCACCCGGAGGAAACCCACACAGGCACAGGGAGATCATACAAACTCCATACAGAAAAGCTACGAGGATCAAACCCAGAATCTTCTTGCTGTGAGGTGATAGAGCTAAGCACTGCACTACCCACCAGGAGTATCATTCATGAAAATATTACCAATTTGCTCTTTTTCATGATGGATGCCAGTAATGCTGCAATCACTTCCCAGTGGATAGTGTATTTTCAGACATATGGCAAGTCACAGCAGGGCTTTAGGGTTAAAATACAGACTAGTAGTAATAACCCTCGTGTTAATCTCTCGGCGTAGAGAGGATACGACATGCTGAATCCCCTGTCGAGGAAGCAGAAGGGCGACTCTCTGCTCAGCTGCTTTTAAACTGTGAGTGTTAATGACCTGCTGCCAGTTACACCAACACTGCCAGCACTACTGCTAACACTACTGCCAGTCCAGATTTATAAATAAACCCAGCCATGAGGCTATCACTATTTTATTAATAAATCATGTGGGAAAGTCAACGCTACACTCATTTTCTAAATCAATCCACATACAGAGTTGTTTATGGTTGAGCTCATTTTAACTACTTTATACACTGTTGGGAAGTTTAATCAGCAAAAAGCATCATATTCTATCATCTAAGATCACCATAAGTTTGTAGTATTGCTGTCCTGTGGGAGCCACATAGCTCGAAAAAGTCAATATTTCATGAGCTGAGAAAAGCAGCCCTGTTTTCATCTCTCTGGCAATTCATTTTCCAGCTAATCAAAGAGGATTTTTAAATAGTTTATTTCACTTAAGAAATAGAATGATTGTCTCAATCCATAAAGGAACACGTTATCCTTCGGTTTATCGCAAACGTTCACATTCAAAGTCACAAAATTTGGAGATACAGTACATGATTTTCACTAGACAGGAAGCATAAGAAAATTGTAATCTTAAAAGTAACTAGCAGCTAAACCTGTCAGGGAAATGTAGTGGAGTAGAAGTATAAAATTGCAAAAAAAAAAAAAAAAAGGAAATACTAAAGTAAAGTACAAATTTCTTGAATTTGTACTTAAAGGTAGACTGCCTTTCAGATTTTTCAAGTGTAGGTCATAAAAAGAATTTTCCCCAACACCCAATTACTTTTGTTTAGTTGACCAAAAGCTACTGAATTCAAATCACAGACTTCCAATTTTATTTTTTTTAATAATAGAACAATTAATGAATTTAAGGCCATGTGGCCCTAAATTC
>JAOBAM010000022.1:49576959-49590364 GCA_025212355.1 Notarius kessleri
TATGTACAGTTTGTGTGTATACTGTATATATACTTTATATATATACTGTATACATATATACTGTATATATATACTGTATGTTTGTGTGTGTGTGTGTGTGTGTGTGTGTGTGTGTGTGTGTGTATATATATTGAAAGGAGGTAGCTAATATGAAGATATTACACCTCTTTGAGACAATTGAAGTCTCGTGGTTTGTATTACAACAGTGCTATACAACTTGGTGCTATGCTCAACGAAGCCTCTCGTTTAATGTAAATATTTCTGTCAGTGCAGAAAATGCAATAAATACAGATATAGTATATGTAAACATATATATACAGTACCTATAGATTAAAGTAATTTCAAAAACAAAGCACCCAAAAACTGAAATATTTGTAATCAGATTCTCTAAACGGGCTACACTGAGATTATTTCAGAATAGTATACTGTACACTCAGTATGCATTCAGATCAATAGCTGATTTACTTCAAGCCCTGAGTCTTCCCATTACTACACTCAAGGAAGCTGGTTCAAAAAGATGAAGAATTGGAGGAGCAGCAGATGGAAAAGAATGATGAAGTCTTACCATTTAAAATCCCAGTGCATATTTACTTTTTATGCTTTATGGTACAAAATACTTAAAATGTGGTCTTAATAATCATAAACATGTTTCCTGTGTTACTGTCTTTCAGGATTTTTCTTTTCAAAGGAAGTCCAAGCCCCTTGTTTTACAGGAAGGATTTATGGAAGAGAAATATCCTGGCAAATCAGGGAGATAAGCTTACATTCCCTGGAGCAAATGCAACGAAAAAAAGAATTGCAGCTCTACTGATATACACTAGCTTGGCACTGCTGACTTCAAGAGATCCTATCTCCTATGGTGGTAGGAAAGAGTGACATTTTGCTGATGTTATCAGGTTTGCAAATGCAAAACCTGTGTGTCCATGCATCCACACTATCAGAGTGCATTTTCTCTACAGTGGACTTATACTGTAAGTCAGGGAAGAGACATTAATTTAACAGAAAGGGAAGATATGCTAATAATTCTTAATATGTACAATTAAATACTGAACTGCAGTAGGTGATTTAAGGTGATTTGTGTAAGGACATTGATTTTCATTTATTAACACTTTGGACAAACACTACAGCAACTGTTAAATGTGCTATAAAATTATGTAAACCTCAAGGAGAATGTCAAGCGTAAACAAGTAGTAGATTAGTAATGTAAGTAATGTATATTTTTTGGACTGTTGAGAATTACACTGAGCTCTAATGCAAAAAGCTATCACAAAAGGTTGCTGTTGGGCCTAAAATATCAACCCTATGCAAGTAGAATAAGCATAGCTAAATGAACTGCACATCCCAGAGGAAAGTTCATAATGATGAGACATGCTGTAGTTAAAAAAAAGTACTAATTCTACTTTACCTCACACAGATAATGTACATGAAATTATGCTCCTCCAGTTTTATAGGACTGTAGAAGAATTAATCTTAAACCAGTTATGTCTGGTGTGAGCAAGCACATATATTTCGATGTCACTTTCCTAACCGATGCTCTGTGACCCAGTTTATGAGACTAGTCAAAATTCAGGTGGTAGAAACTAATCCCGACCCAGCAAATAGGGCAAGCCGCAACTCCCCCCCCCCCAGGGGGTCTGTGAGTGATATTGTATCGCTGTTCTGGTGCTCAGCAGGAGAGGAACAGAGTGGCGGGGGCGAAGGAACACACTCTAAATCGTATTTTCTTCCTCATCAGGGGGTCTCAATCTGGCAACCTGAGCAAGGGCGGTGTCTCCAGCCCAGGCGGGGGGCTTATGGTGTTATATTATAATTAATACAGGAATCTAATTTCACCCACTCAGAGTCAGGCTAAGGTGATTATAGAAAAGCTGATGAGTGTCATCTGGTTCTCAGTGGGTGGCAGACAAAGAGAGAATGATCGAGAGAAAGAGCGAGAGCAATGAGATATTTACAACAATGTCGATAAGCTGTGGAGTCAAGATTGAAGTCAATCAGGTGTAAACAGATCTAAAGCAGAAGTTAAATAAAGAGAAAGTAATTGAAACTCAACTACTAGCCAACTCTTGTGGATCTGCACATGCAGATGGTGAAGAACTGCACCTCAGGGTGTGTCTGGTGAGTCTCCTAGGTATATTAGGTGTATATTAGCTTAGTTAAATCCCATGTGATGGACAGACCAGATACATTGCTCTGCCCTCTATGGGTTTCGGTGTGCTGTAACCTTGGTGAAGCAGATGGTACCCTGGTCAGTGCTAATATATTCAACACACACTCTTCATTAGGTGTATTATGAAATGGCCTGTGGTGAAATGACTCACAGCAGCCTGTCTGTCTGGTGTCTGCCCTCAGCACCATGCGAGAGAAGGACATGTTTCTGGTAGGACTGTGTGGTCAATACACAGCATAAACAAAATGCAACCCTTTGACACTTACCATCTTGAACACTCCACACTAGTGAGATCAAATTCATAATCTCTCAAAGTGTTAATTATTACCACAGTATTGGCTGTAACTTATCAAAAAGTTATTAAACTTCATTTACAAAATACAGCCACACATAACCTACACCGCACTATGTGTGTCTGACACACAGAGATAAATGTTTGATATATGCTTTTATAACTTCCAACCCAACCTCACATCAGATTTCATTTCCTGAGAAAATCTCTCTCTCTCTCTCTCTTGTCCCTGATAGTATACCTTATTAAAACAATAGTTGATATGGTGTGTGTGTGTGTGTGTGTGTGTGTGTGTGTGTTGTGGGGTTCTATGAGAACGTTCAATATGACAACTTTGCAGTTTCTGAATTTCAGATGTTTTTTTATCATAATTGTAGTATGGTGCTGATATCTGATATAGGTCTGAGTAAAGCTGTTTTATTTGTACAATCAAAAATCAATAAAGAGCTGTTAATTGCTTTGTTGAGAATTACTGAATATGTGGATACTCAGATCTTATCTAGTCTTTTCCAAATCAATGCAAATGCTGTTATCTCAGAGTTACTCGAAAATTATCCATCCAGGGACTGCTTTAAGTGTAAAATAAATTCCATGAACCCCTCATCAGTTTTTAATGAACAAGTGTTTAATTATTTAACATTTAATAAATTAATATTTACATGTAAAATATTTTTTGCTCCTGAGCATTTAATTCTTTTCCTGAACAGAACATTATTAGATGGCATTGACATTATTTATGGACCTTCTTTCTTTCTTTCTTTCTTTTTTTTAGTTATTGAAGTTTGGATTAAACCAATTTAATTCAAGTAACCAGTTAATTAGGCAAATATGCACTCAGTAATAATAGGAATGAATATAACTTTGATAAAGTTTGGTTGTTAGTTGTACTATGCTATGCTTCATTGACACTTTAAGAACCACTGTTTCGTGTAACCTAGATTATGTGACACAATAAAACTGATATTAAAGAGAGACATATTCCCTGACAGACTCTTCATGTGGCGCTCTATGGAGCTATTTTAGATGAAAGCCACCTGCTTCCTCTATGGCCCTTTGGGGAGATCGGAGGGAAGGAGGCTCCAAAAGCTTAAAGTTATGCTAATCCTCCGCAATATGAATTAAATGAAATATTTACAATCCCAGTAATCATATGAGATGATGGTTATAGGAGTAAGAGTGTGATGTCAGTGTTTACTGTATGGAAAGCCTCAAATCAAATTAACTATGTGTTTAAATTAGTTTAGCACAGTGTCTGACTATGCCGTGCTGAGAATTTCTCTATTCATCAGCCAGTAAAATGCAAGGGTAAAGATTTTAAGCCAAAAAATGAAAAACGATAATGGTTTGGAAGCACAGTGCCCTGATCCAGATGAGGGACAGTGAGCAAGATGGTACACGTCTAGGTTACTGCAGTGTGGTGATTTTAAACAGAGCTGCAAGGTCTTGATTCATGGCACTGCACATGGGCTGAGGTGCTCCATTCACGTAAACAAAACAGAATAGCTGATTTCTCTTCTTTCTACATTCTACATACATCATGTACATACAGTATCTGTGTCTGATAATGCATATGGTGTAAAGTATTACATCATGGTCAGAACAGCTTATTAGATAGGCTTGAAAACTGATTTTAGATCAGTGGTTAGGCAGTGACTTCATTAGGATGAGCCCTGCTTCTAACTCCTGCAGAGATTAATTCCAGCCATAATCTAACACGGATGATTGAATTAATGAAAGGCCAAATTGTATCAGACCAGCTGCCTAGCATGGCTTAAATGTTATCATCAAAACATTCATGAATTTGCAAAAGGTCAGGGATATTTTTTTTTTTATCAACACCACAATCACATAAAAGTGGGTGTTTATATATGCAGGAGTGGAAAGTAACAAACTACACTCTCTTTACAGTACTTCAGTACATGGTTTGCTTTAATGATACTTTTTTGAGTATAATTAAATTATCCATCCATCCATTATCTGTAGCCACTTATCCTGTTCCAGGCAAGCTGGAGCCTATCCCAGCTAACTATGGGCGAGAGGCGGGGTACACCCTGGACAAGTTGCCAGGTTATTGCAGGGCTAACACAGAGACAAACAGCCATTCACACCTAAGGTCAATTTAGACCCACCAATTAACCTAACCTGCATGTCTTTGGACTGTAGAGGAAACCAGAGTACCTGGAGGAATCCCAAGCAGACATGGGGAGAACATGCAAACTCCACACAGAAAGGCCTTTGCCAGCCACTGGGCTCGAACCCAGGACCTTCTTGCTGTGAGGCAACAGTGCTAACCACTACACCATCGTGCTGCCCTCATACACAGCATATTTTGTTTTTTTTTTAAACACTTTCTTTGTTTGCCACATAATTCTTCCAGATATTAAGAATAACATATTATGTTCCATATGTTATTTCATAGTTTTGATGTCTTCAGTATTGTTCTACAGTGTAGAAAATAGTCAAAATACAGAAAAACCTATGAATAGGTATGGATGTACAAACTTTTGAGTGGTACTGTAGCTTGTAGAATATGAAAAGCTGTTATAGCATGTGATATACTGGTTGAACTCAAAAAAGTGATATTTTGAATGAGAAGATTTTAAGATATCTCCAAATAAAAATTTCACAGTAAATATCAGAATTAAATATGAAACCAGTTTTGACCAAAGTTATCTTTTATTTGCACTAGAAATTTGATTTAAAAAAATTTCAATAATGAAATTAAAATAGATATCTAAAATAATTTTCCTAACGTTGTAACTTTAGGTAGTATCATGAGGACAAATCAGATTATCAGATATTTAGAACTAGTCATACTACTGTGTTAAACAAGTTGTTTCATGTGGCACATTTGAACAGAGGCCTAGCTGCGTGCTGACCGCAGCTCAATATGCATCAATAGGCATTAAAGTATCAGGGTAAAATGGCATTCACCCCAAGCAGCTTTTTTAGTCATGGCTCTCTAATCAAGCAAATAGCCATGTCTATATCTGTCTACTAAAAATGACACATTTTGTATGATCTGGATGCAGCTGTTTTGTGACATCCAGACACTTGAAGTTAGTTCTTTGAGATAACTCTTATGAACTTGACTTTTACCAACAATGTATAATGATTATGACAATTCGAGTAATTCAAGAGAATTATCATGTAATTTGAGATAAAATGACAGTATATTCTCTTTAAAAGAAAAAAGCCACACCTCAGTCTAACTTAACTTTTTTGAAAAACAGTTTTTAGATATATTTATAATTGAACAGGAGATATGAGAAAACCAAAGCAACTGGAAAAGTGGGCAGGCACAATCACTAGGCCTGCCTTAAATCAAATGAAACTCCGTAATGAGTAGTAGTAGTAGTTTATATATTTACAGCATCAATTTTACAATTTCTGTCCTTTGTGCTTACTATTTCTGTCCCTGATGTACACCAGTGGGGCAAATTATGAAAAAGAAATATTTGGAGCTAATTGGCTAATAATTAGCACATTCAAATCAACTTCTAGCTGTGACCACAAATGACAGCAGGGGCTTTTGTGTCATTGGTTTGTTATTTTATCTTTTTTCTTTCTTAACCAAGAATTTGGAAAAGGTAGGATCTCTAGGACTTTGTTATTATGGTATGTACAAAATTCTAATTAAGATAATAAAAATATAGCAAGTGGAAATTCTCAAATTGGTTGGGTTAATGTAATTAATGCACCTTCTCTTGTAATTCAGATTTTATAATGCAGAAATTCAATTAATTGTTTAATAAACATTGTTCTGAAGCAGCTTTATTCTTCTTATTGTTATTATTTTAGATACAAATCTAAAACAGATTGATAGAACTGAAGTAAAATATATTAAATAGTCATGAGATTTGCTGATGCTGATTCATGTGCATTGATGCAGAATGTGAGCTCGTTGGTGATGAGACAACATGCTGGTGTGAGCCCAATTACATTTGGAGTGATCTAGTGTGCGACACTGTAGATATCTGCTGCAACTCTTTATATTGTGTGGCAAATATATCCCATTTCACACCAATGTGTGTGCCCCAAGTGAATGGTAAGATGACAGCACATGTATTTTCCAGCAAAAACAAAGTAATTTTCTTCACTTTGCAAACCTTCAATCTATCATTTCTCTTTTACTACAGTTACCCTTTCTGGAATCATCGTCATGCCAGCAGGAAACAACCTTCAACCGGCCGTAAGTATGAAACTTTCCTTTGTCTATGCTAAAATGATTGTGATTGAAACTAATTTCAAATGCAAACTGAATCATATTGATGATCAATTACTTCTTGTTCAAATTTAATTCTGTGAGAAACATTTATTTGACCCAAAAGCTTAAAATATAAACAAATACTTATGCTGTTTTTTTTTATTCATTTCAGCTGGAAACTGAGTTCCAGAAATTGAACGGTTTCAACTCAATCACCGTGCTAACAGTTGCTACGTACTGAAAATATCCCCTTATTCCTAATTAAGATAATGTCCTTGATTTTTTTTTAGCTTCAAATTATTGGCATGTTCTTTGCACTAAAATACATTTCCTGTGTTCTGGTACACAACAGCGGTCAAAATTTCATAGTGAGCCTCAATGCCACATTTAAGACTGTGAAAGTTCAAGACATAGTTGAAAGACTGAAGATAACCTATACATATATTACAGATATTAATGTTACATCAACAGGTAAATAAAGCATGTCATGTATACATTTGTAAAGTATTTTATACACCATCATTAACTGAACTAAGTCTATATTTGACCTTTAACAACCACAGGATTGGTCTCAATGGAAATTCCTCAAGAGAGGGTGTGTTATAATTCACGGTACATGCTAAACTGCAGCACAGAAGAAATAATGGAGACTTGCACATGGATGATTGCATATCCTGGACTTTACCCACTGACAGTTGGAGTTGGGACAGAAGTGATACATATGCCTTGTTCAAACCAAACATCACTCGACCTTCTGAACATAAAAGGGTATTGGGAAGGTGAATGAATAAATACCTGTCATTTTACCCAAGGAATTAATTAATTCACCTACAATGAGAATGAGATATTAAAATAAAGTATTGTTGAATGTAACATTAGATTTTCATGCTTTTTAAAAGCACACCTATATTATTCTGGAATATTACAAGATACTGTATCTGGCCAAATACAAACATGAAATTACAGCCATAAATCAGCTTTTGTTCAGTTTTTCAGACTTTCCAGCATTCTGCAGCCATTAAATAAAGATAAATGTACACAAGATTTGGATTAGTTGTTACATAAATAGCATTAAAGTACCCCAAAAAAACCATTCCACATACAAAATGCCAGAATGCTTTTATGTCATTATGCCATCCCAAATAATAAACTAGCTTTCATGTTAAGAGAGACATAAAAGTGATTTTAGTGTCTGAGCTTTTACTTGCACGTTCTAAGCAAGCTTTTTTCTTGTTTTTCTTCTTTTTTTTTCCTTTTTAACACTAAATCTACATATACCAAAACCCAAGACTTTGTTCATAGCTAATTTATCAGGCTGGTTCTGGAACTAAACATTACATTCTTCAATACTAATCAGTGACAGATTCAAAGCTGAACTGCTAATTTTATGACATTACTAACTAAACTTGAATTAGGTATTCCATAGTAATAAGGAATTAGACTATGATATTTAAACCCAATCATCAATTTTATATAATTGAAATCTGCTATCCCTTAAAATCATATTTTTGAGTCGATGGGTACTTTAAGACACAAATAAAATTGGTCAATGTGCTCATACATGCTTGATTATTTGTTCACAAAATACTTCATTTCTTAGTTTAAAAGATCTTGTTGTGCGGTTCTGTCTTTTCTATTACTGTGCCTTTCATATTTTTTTAACTTCCTTTTTTGGCTGTATTTTAGGAACATACATCTGCCTCCTTACTAATGGGACAGTGTCACATTCAGCCTCAGGAGTTCTCAAGGTTGCCCTTTTACCAGAAGAAATTAACATCACAAGCGTTCCACCTACTGCAGATTGTTCTACGGGTTTATCTACGTCAGTTACCGTGACATGTTCCACCTTTCTGAGTTCAGAGAATTACACGGTTACCATAAATGATTTACCACCACTGATATCAGGTATCTATGTTTTGTTTGTGTCATTCCACGTGTTTATTAACATATAGATTATTAAAAATTGATTCAGAAGTGTTATCATAAATGTTTATACATCATCCCTGTGCAAAGCCTATAGTAATTTCTTTCTCTTAAGTGTAATACCAATATAATATTCAACAGTTCAACAGTTATTAAGGTATTTATGAGCCTGAGTGGACTTATTGTTTATATGATTCTCATTCTTTTACAGTGGATGCTGTAACACAAAGCTACAGTATAACTATTCCTATCGACTGCGTGGCGGAACAGGTACCATCAATCACTGTTTTCTGCCAGTTCACAAACAATCTAGCCCAGTCCCAAATCTCCAATGCAACCATACCAATAATATACCGTGAGTACTGGAGTTACAATGGAAAAAAAATATTTGCACTTTGTAATTTTTGGCCCTTTAATTATTATGCTGACAACCTGTACACGAACTTTTTTTTTCCAGCTGGGGATCCATTTTGTGCAGAAGAAAATGGATGGCCACTAACTAAGGGTGGAGAAATAGCAGCTATGCTCTGTACTGCAACAGGCAGAGTAGGGAATATGGAGCGACTGTGCATTGACACAGAATGGGCTGACCCAGTTGATCTTTGCACTAAAGAATCACTGAATATATTACTGTCTATATCATCGGTAAGAAAAATACATATCATAATGCTATGGGAAAGTAATATCTAGAAATCTAAGCAAATTTGTTATTTTCTGGGTCTTATTTCAGGATTTTGAAAAAGGAATTGGGGCCACAACAGAGGGTGCAATTGTCATTTTTGATAGTCTGAAGAATAGCACTTTATCTGGAAACAGCTATGGTGATGTATTGGCCACTGTTTCAATCATTACATCAATGAGCGGTGCATCCAGCAGAGTCACAATGACCGATTCCTTACTGCCAGTAAGCATTTTCTAATGCAGTAATTTTCAACTCTAGTTCTGGATATGGTTTGCTACCCCGGTAAATGATCCATTAATGATTAGCTAAGAAGCCAATTAATTAGGTGAATTAAGAGAAGTAAACATTTCGTGCAAGTGAAGAGGTCCAAAGCAATACTTTTGAGAATCCATGTTCTGTTGTAGACATGCAGCTTTAATGCAGCACCAAGATACACACATTTGGAACATTTTATTAAATTTATTAATTATAATTGAGAGAATTACTTTGTAATAGGGATGTAAGCAGATACAAATTTGAATAAAAGATCCATTTTTGTGTGTTTGTTAAAGAAAACTAGCCAAAACCTACAGCATTACAACAAGGACCAGGATCAAGTTTCATTTTCATTTGGGGGCAGTCAGATATGAAGTTCACAGGCACAAAATATCACAGGCTGATATATATATAGCTGAGTGCAAATAATATTAAAAATGACCTATTCTGCAAATTAAAAAAGAGAAGAAATTACTTACACTGATACTCATAACTTACTAAACACTATCTTTCAGAGTTTCATTGATTCTGCAAGCAGTCTACTGAACACAACCTGGACATCAACAAACAAAGGCCGTGACTATAACATTGCTACAACATATCTATCATCTGTTGAGAACCTGGTGAAAAACATTGAAGTTAATAACAGTGATGGACATAATTCTTCAAACATCCAACTTCAATTCTGCCGGAACAACTCTGTTTGTAACAAAAGCCTTTTCAATGTAGACCTTGAATTGAACTCAACTTCTCCCTTGGTGAAAACTATGGGAATACAGAGCATGGCATCACGTCTCCCAAAGGGCATTTATCAAGACTCAATATTTCCATCCTTAGTTGTCACTGCCGTAATTGAAAAGAATCACCATGCATTCATCAGGATGTCTTATCCAATACCTGAAAATGACTCTGCTGGCAACTCACCATTCTGCATATTTTGGAACACAACAGAAAAGAAATGGTCAGATCATGGCTGTATCTTGTTGGAAAGTTCTGAGAACACAAGTTACTGTGAGTGCAATCACCTGACCTCATTCTCTATGCTGTTGTCCAAGACTCCTGTTAACCTGCCTTTCTTAGACCAGATAACTTACATTGGGTTGGGAATCTCCATCTGCTCCCTGATTGTCTTCCTCATCATTGAATGCTTAGTATGGAATGCAGTAGTGAAGTCCAACCTCTCTCACTTCCGTCACACTTCACTCGTCAACATTGCTCTGTGTCTTCTCATAGCTAACTGCAGCTTTGTTGCCTCTTCCTTCCCAAACATTCTGAATGATGCTTTATGTCTTGTATTAACAATCCTAAAGCATTTCTTCTACCTGGGCATGTTTTTCTGGATGCTCTGCTTGAGCATGATGCTCGTCCGTCAGCTCATTTTTGTCTTCAGCCCACTCAGAAAAAAAGTGTACATGCCTGTCGCCATCATTGTTGGGTATTTCTGCCCAACAGTGATAGTGGTTGTGACCTATCTCTACTACAACAAGAGAAAAGATGTAACCTACTATAACCGAGCTTCTTGCTGGCTGACATATGTATCAGCAATGCAAGGCTCCCTGTATGCTTTTCTCCTTCCTATTGGGTTCATTGTGTTCGCTAACTTATGCTCAATGGGGGTGGTCATTTCAACTCTCCTGAAATCTGCTGCAACTGACAACACCAAAAAGGATGACAAAGAAGCAGCCAAGAGTGTCATCAAAGTGATCGTTTTTCTGACGCCAGTTTTTGGTGGGACCTGGATTTTAGGACTACTTGTCTTTCTGTTGGAAGACGATGGTTTCGTCAAGGTGTTAATCAATTACGCCTTCACCATTGTTAACTCCTTACAGGTAAATATTGTCATTACAAACATTTGTATTACATTTCATTCAAAGCATGAAAAAAGTGGTTAATTTTTTTTTTTCGATCTACACCCCCATCCTCCATCCCTTTCTTTTTTAGGGCTTCTTCATTTTGCTGACAGGATGTTTTGGAGAAAAAAGAGTATGTTTTTCCTTTCTTCATATTAATACTGTCTTGTGCGTAGCTTCTGAAGATGTTGTATGGTGAGTTACAAAGCAGAACATTCATTTTTTTTTTTAATCTTTCCATTAGGTTCGAGATGAAATTGTGAAACTTGTCAGTTCATCGGTGAGTTAATCACTTTTGGTATTGTTAAAAAACAACAACTATATTATTTTTTTCTTTTTAAGAGTCCACCATTTTGTTTTGTTTTGTTTTTCAAATCATGGCGAATTCTACATGAGCCACAAATTCACATCATTCATGATTACATAGTCCAAAATTCTAACACAACACTGGTAATTTTGAACCTGTTTATTGATTTATGTTTTTTAGCTGGGATCCAAAAGTGAAAGCAAGACTTCAGCTCAAAAGTGAAGGTTGGAATGTGAAAATAAACATTTGTACTTACGCATTTTTTTTAGACTTAAAGTACAAGTTACCACTTTTCAATCTTACATTGCAGGGGTTAAACTAGAATAGAACAAGGGCTGAAAATTTGCCAATTTTACAGCAGCAGTACACAGAGCATCAGACACAATGGACCGCAGGATGCTGTACAGTACAAAAGTTCATCAAAGAAGATAATAGAGACTCATTTAGCAAATATCTGACACCACTAGCATTCTGCAGTATGTGGCACTTTGCATTAGCTGATGTGCAGGTCAAGTAATTTGATGAATTCCCTTAAATGACAGCAGATTTGATTTAGACTATATCTCTTTGTCAAAGAGCTGATACTGTCTGCTTTATATATACACACATTTTCACCTTTTATGCCTTTTACCTGTAGTTTTTCCTCATGTTCTTTTGTTCTTCTGAAAGCAGTCTGACTGCAGTAATATAATTGTTCATATATTGTACAAAGTATGTTTTTTTTCTAAACAGACAGTGGACACTTATACAGTTAATAAAATTGTCAATAATACATAGCAAAATATTTCCCAGTTGCACTTTCTGTGTTAGTGTATGGTAAAATGTGTCAATGAAAGCCTGTTTATGGGAAACTTATGGGAAATTTTGTTTTTATTTATGAACATAGAATATAATTGCATCACAGAGAATTTCACCAGTTACCAAATAAACCCCTTATTTTTGCCTCAGTATCTGTTCATGAGCCTTATTTTATTATTTGAAAACCCAAACACTTTAAAAGCAAGACCAAAGCCAGGTAAAAGCATTCAGCATGTACTGTATTGTGTATCCAGGCATTCTAAAAACAAACATTGACTGGGAAATTTGGATTAGTTGTAAATTATCATTATATAGATATTAGAATAATGATAAAGTATATTAGAACAATGATAAAGGTGAGAGCTACTTTCCCTGCAGAATCCTGGGTGATCAGAATTGTGCTGATAATTAATTTGCGGCTGTATGATGAACTGGCATTCCCATCTGGGGTGCAGATCCAAATTGAACCTGATCAAGATAAAGTGGTTACTGAAGACTAATTCATTTAAGCAATTTGTGGCATTTATATACATTACAAGAAAACAAATCAATATATCATAAATATCATGCGAGTGCTAGCTAACTAATTAGTAGGTCCATCAAAAGTACCAGATTATTAGCCTTTGCTATGCTAGTAATGACAGCTTCTCTCTTACCAGCCAGAGTTCATCGCCTTTAGAGGTCAAGGAAGTAGATAAGTTACTAGAAGGTCCAGATGTTAAAAATCATGAAAGATTTCCCTGCCTAGTTCTTTCTCCTTCATCTTTCTTCACTTTTGCATTTATAATTGAAAGGTATTCTGATATGTTTGCCAAGTAGGCTGCTGAACTGTAAGAAACAAATAACTTCAAATAAGCAAAGACGTAATTATTGTGTAAAGTCAGCATTTGGTATGAGCTATAAGTTTCATGACAGTCCCTAAAA
>JAOBAM010000022.1:49691799-49702456 GCA_025212355.1 Notarius kessleri
GTTTTAAATACAATACCTACAATCTAAACTTTTTATTTTTTATTTTTTTTATTGCATTTATTTAAATTCCTATCTGTAAAAGGGAGTGGTGTTGCATCTCATTTAATGCACTTTTTAAAATGGATTAGATTTTAATACTAAATGAGCCAAAATAATTGGAGGATCTTATTTTTTTTTAAATTGACCCTGACTCTGTACAAGTATGAATAGGTGGGCCTTAAAGCAGAAAAGGTTGAGAACCAACCCCTGCTCTACAGGGCCCGGGTATTGATGCATATAATGCCGAGAGGGCAGTCCACCTATGGTGGACGGAGGGACCGTGTGGACAGCGCCCACAATTTGCAGAGGCTGCACAGGAAGCTGATGTATGTAGATGACGAAGATGGGTTGTTTAATTTCCTCCTAAATGCAATGGCAAACTGAAGAAGACAAAACAGGAGTCTGTACTACAGTACTATTTTTGTTTTATAATTCATCTTTGCAATATTGCTAGTCATTATCGCCAAGTGTTTTTGTATCCTAAAATCTATATAAAAAGATGTATTACAGGGTTTCCCGCAGTGCTTTATAGTTAGGGCGGCTGCCTAAACAACTGCCCCCCGACCTTGACTACGTCGCCCCAGGGGAAAAAAAAAAATCTGCCGCATCCACGCATGCATTGACGATTAAAATACGGCCGCATCGCGATGAGGCCGAATAGCAGCATCTGCTGGTTAAGTGTTACTGCGCCATCTATCACCTGTTGCTATGCCAACTTTTTTTTTTAAACGGGAAGAGGTGCTGCTACCTCCACCCCAATCACAAACAAGACTCAACAGTGCCCCTTCAGAGTTTACAGACAACTGTGACGTTGTATTACACTAGAATACTTTCACATGTGTGATTGTTGTATTTTGTTATTGCACTTTAACTGTTCTCTTTATTTATAAAGAGTTCAGTAAATAAAAGAAGGCTGTTGCCCTTAAAGAAGTTGTTGGCCCTGTGATCCAGATTTCTCGCCAACGTTGCCCAACCCCCGGCTCGACTGTCGCTGCCACTGCCCCCCGGGCGACACCCCCTCCCCCCTGGTCACCACCTTGACTAACTGATTTTCTGCGGGAAACCCTGCACAATCAGCATTGGTGGCAGAATCATCACAAACCTTCAGTTTACTGATGGACTTGCAGGAGAGGAGGAAGAACATCAACAAAGCATCCACAAGATATGGAATGGAGATCAGCACAGAGAAAACAAAGCTGATGAACAGCCAGATCCCGATTGCAACAAAAACCTCAGTGAAAAGACAGGAACTTGAGACAGTGAGCCAGTTCAAATACCTAGGCTCTATAATCAGTGAGGAGGGTTCAAGAATTGAAGTACTGTCCAGAGCTGCCCAGACATGACAAAGCTCAAACCAATCTGAAGAGATACCACTGGTCATCTCCATCTTTTTGTACGCCTCGGAATCTTGGACACGGGCAGCAGAGCTCCAAAGAATCCAGTCAGTTGAGATGCTACAGAACCATCCTTGGCATCTCCTACCTGGACCATGTCACCAACACCATCTCACAGAACATCGGCAGACATGAAGACCTTCTCATCACAGTCAAAAAGAGAAAACTCAGATGCTACGGACATGTAACCAGATCCAGCAACAGCCTTTCCAAAGTCATCCTACAAGGCCGCAGGGCCGCAGAAGTGTCAGACAGAGGAAGAAATGGGCCAACGTTGTCACAGAGCGGACCCAAAGAAGCTTTGCGGAGAGCTTTGCGGAGACCCAGAGAATGGCACATGACCGTGAGAGATGGAGAGAGCTGGTGTGCATCAGTACAACACCACCACAACCACACCCGGTCACAGGACCGGTAAGCTGTAACATCTAATAAAATTTCTGTTCAAACACAAACTTGCTATAATCTTTCAGTTAGTGCAGATTCAATCCCTAAAATATCAGGATTTCATTAAATTCATAAAATCAGATCAGGAAATCATTAAATTCAGGACTACTTTTGAGTAATGCTGCATTTGTTTTTAGAAAGAGCAATTCATAAAAAGTACATTTTTCTATTTCAAAAGAAAAATCCAGATTTGTATAATCTCTTCATGTTTTCTCTGCCGTTCTTGATTTCCAGACAAAGGACAGGTAGGTGATTTTGGAGAAATAAGCAAGAATACAACAAGCTTTTGAAAGTATCAAAGTGAAAAATCCCAGCCCAAGGACTACTGCAGATGAATTGTTTTCTTTTATTGGTCAAAGCATTTGACTTATTCACCGATATCAGGATGTAAAGAAAATTTCAAGAAATATAACAAAAATGCTTCTAAAATAAATTACATACTCTTCCTTTAAATGCACAAAAAAAGACATGACAGTTTGGTACTTTTATTACTATGCTCAATTTATAAAATACCTGGTTTAGGATTTCTTCCTTGGATTGGCTGTGTCCCACCTTTCCGTGCATTAACTATATATAAAAAAAAAATAAATCAGTTATATCTGTACTGATTCAAAAATGTATGATTTATTTTCTTAAAATTTTAAATCCCAAGAGTATTTTGAAAAGCCAGATGTGGCATACCCTCAGGGTTGCCAGGTCTGAATTATACTTCCAACGCAACTACAGTACATCAAAAGTGGTACAAGAAGTTCAGGCATTGGATATGCATTTTTCCTCTATCTGAAAGTCATACACATTTCTAATTAAATACTTACAGTATGCCTTTTTTTAAATCATAGCCAGTATCCACTACATAACCCAATTTTCCTAATTTATCGTACAACAGACAGATTTGTACAGAACTGTTCTGTACATTGTGGATACACTGTTTGCACTTACACTTTCCCTTTCCTTCCCAGAGATCCTGTTTCCAGAAACTGATCAGGCTTAATTCTGAATATCTGCTTTAAAACTAAAGGGGTGGATACAGACCCTTTTTAAAATAAGATCAGATTTTTAAGTTTAAAAAGAACGTCATCCACAACTTGCTTGTTCCACCCACAACCTTTTTACAGAAAAAAATGCAAACTAAATCACACCTGCGCATGCTTGCACTCAAAACTCCATTTCTCAGAATTCACAGCGGCCTTCAAACATGGCTGCCACAGACAACACCCACTCTGCACCTCATCGCTCACAGGCTCCGCACCTGTTCACAATCACCACATCACTATTTAAAGGTAGGCTGACTTTCAGATTTTTCAGGTTTAGATCATAAAAAGAATTTTCCCTGATACCTAATTATTTTTGTTTAGTGGAACAAAAGCTACTGAATTCTAATCACAGACTTCCAATTTTATTAGTTTTTTTTTTTTTAATAAATAGAACAATTAATGAATTTAGGGCCACATGGCCCTAAATTCTCCGCTATTATTTCTTGCTTCACCGTGACGCAATACAAGAACTGTCATGCATCATGTGGTGGGCTTTCCCCATTCGTGCAAAGCATTGCGGGATACAAATTTGAAACAAGAGAGGAAAACAGAGGATGCAGATAAAACATGGAAGACAGACTACAGTAAAGGAAAGTGAAAAGAAAAAGATGTTATGTTGAAACATAGGCCCAAACTAATAAATATCAGTGGTCAGCAAGCACCTCAGTATGATCAGCTGTTTGTTTAGCAACAGAATGATGCAACTGTCAGTGCACGGTCAAAGGTAAACCTGTAGATGGCAGTAATGCAACACTTGCCACCAGCTACCGTAAAATCCAACAGAAGACGATGAAAGGTAAACATGCACGTGTGCACTAGCAGAGACTTCCTCGTCTGCTAGGGGTGGGCGATACTGCAAAATTTGGTATCGATCCGATAAGTAAATACTGGGCCAGAATTGCCGATATCAATGCCGATATCGATACTTTTTATACTTAGAAAAGCAGCTTTCGTGTTGGAGAGAGCAATGCGTTATAATTTATGAAGTGAAATCATCAATATGCAAATTTGAATGAAAATTAAAATTTGAATTTATGATCATCAAATGATCTTGTGATTTTTCCTTTAATTATTTACTTTGAGTTTACTATTTAATTAGTACTCAAAACTCCGGTTTCGAGTACGTCGTGTGCATTCTGGCTGCCGCTTCTCACCGGAGCTTTATTTTATTTTCTCTCCTTTTTTAATTTTAATTTCTTTTTTCTGTGTTTGATTTTTTAGTTTTTTTTGTCCGCCAGTTGTGGTGTAGCTCCGGACCCAGTTTTGGGCGTCGGTTCCCTCCAGGCCTTTGGTTCGCTGTGGGTGATGCCTGTGCTCCCAGCTATGGGCTGCAGTGAGCTCGTTGCTCATTTTAACATTGTGGTTGTCCAGCACTCTGTGCTTTAATGCTTGGCGTAATGTTCTGAGCGATGTTGCTCGGTGGCGTCGCAGCAGCTGTGCAGGCAGTTTGGGACACACCAGCGCTCTGCATGGCGGGGTTTCTGTGCTTGCATGGTGTTCGAGCGATGTTGCTGGCGGCGTCACGGTGGCTGTGCTGGAGATATGGGGCTTGTTTTCATGCGCCTTTTGGTGAGACTGTGGCTGCTACACCACTGGAATGATATCCTGACCTCTATTTGGTGGACTTTTTTTTTTTTTCCTGCTTATTATTGTAAAGCGACCTTGGGTTTTGAGAAAGGCGCTATATAAATTGAACTTAATAAATAATAATAATAATAATAATAATAATAATAAATTATTAAAAGCAAAAACTACTGTTGGCTCTCATTTACAACTATTGGCTCTCATTTACGACCTTTGGCTTTTTGCCCTCAAAGCCCTCCTGTGTCCAAGGCCCTGCAGTCCCCTTTTGGGCCCTGTCCCCATGTTGAGAACGACAGATTTATACCGTAGTTATTTTTTCAGAAACATATTTACATTTTTCCTCTTTATTGCACTTCTCTGACTTACTGTCCTGCCTTAGAGAAAATCCTTTCTGCAGGTACAGATGTTGGAATTACTCCCAGGTGTTTCTTGACAAGCTTGCTCAGAGAGGGGAATGTTGGCTCATTCGCGTTCCACCAAAGAAGTGGGTCTCCATCCCGTGGAATTGGCTTGTCTTCTGAGTACCAGCGCATTTCAATAATGGCATCAGTGGCAGTTGTGCGATGCTGCTGGAATGTAAAGATTTGAGAGTCAAACTCTGTCCATATCCCACCTTTTGCTGCAGGTGGGGATGGAGAAGCCCCTGCAGGGGAGCTTGAGGTAGTTGCAGGAGCTGAGACAGAGCTGGTGGCAGAGCTTGTGCTTGGTTCAGGAGCTGACACTGAAGGGGCTGAGGTCTGGTTCACTAATTGCATTTCAGTGATGAGTCGTTTTTTCACAGCTTCAACATTTGCCATGTCACGGAACCCAAAGTTTTTAAATCTTGTGTCCAGGTAGGTGCTGACAGCAAGACCATAAAAGGTTTCAATACCTCTGAAACGGTGCTGGCATTGTGCTGACAGCTCAGCAGCTAGCTCACTACCATGGCACTCATGAGATGCAGTTGATCTCAGAAGTTGTGTAACCAGGGGAATCACTTTTGAAACTGAAACATGTTTTTCAGTTGATATCTCTCTTGTTACTTCTTCAAATGGTCTCAGGGCATCAATGGAGAGACTAACCATGGACCAGTCTTCCTCACTCAAGCACAGTGAGCTCTTTCCAAGAAGACAAAGTACTGTAGTAACAGCTTCCTTTTGCTCAAGTAGTCTCTCAAACATGTAGAACACAGAGTTCCACCTTGTTTCAACTGATTGTATCAGTTTGTGTTCTGGAAACTTCAGTTGTTTCTGAATTTCTTTGAGCTTCTCTGTTGCGTTTGTGCTGTGGTGAAAGAAAGCTATAATAGCACTGCACCTCTGCTGGATGTCAAGAAGATTAGGGAGAGCCTTAATGGAGTCTTTTACTACTAAATTTAAGGTGTGTGCAAAACATGGATAATGTGCCCAACCTGCTTTGCGCACAGCAGCAACCATATTGGCAGCATTATCTGTGATTACAGCCTGAACCTTGGCAGTTATGCCCCATTCATCACTGATTCTTTTTAATTCGAGGCAAATGTTGTCAGCACTGTGTTTTCCTGAAAAACTACTGGTTTCTAGGACATATGCTTGCATTTGCCAGTTCTCATCAATGATATGGCATGAGACAGTTAAATAAGCCTCTGTGGCTCTTGATGTCCACATATCTGTTGTGAGTACAGCACTGTTTGCAACATCCAGAGATTTTTTCACTTTTGAGCGACACTCTTCATACAGTGCTGGTATTTTCCCCCCCATTAAATCTTTCCTACTTGGAATCTTGTAGCGAGGATCAAGTGTCTTTACAAAACTTCTAAAACCCTCATCTTCTACCACAGATAGAGGTTGTAGGTCCTTTACAACCATTTCAGCAAGGCTCCTTGTTATAACTGTAGCTCTTGGGGAATCACCTAGGAGAAATAACAAAATAATTAAATCTATAACCTATCTGCATGTAGCCTAAATATAGGAACACTAATGTTCCTTTGACAGTTACCACAAAAGGGTTATTATATTCAGCCATATTCATATTTCAGGTTTGAGGTATGTATCTTTATATAGGTGTGTGTGTATATATATCATTTAGATTTATTTCAACTGGCTGAATATGACTGTCTGAATAGTCTATATTTAATCAGTCTGCTAAAATTACAACTATGATGACCAATTACACTTTGAAAAATAACATTAACTAATGCTGAAGATGACTAAATCTTACTTTCACTTCTATAAATCAGCTACCTGGATATTGTTGGCCATGCTGCAAGGCATCTACCAGTGACTTCTGTCTGGGTCCTGGGGGTCTGCTTGTGGTTGGAGGATTTCCCTCCTCCGCCCTCCGTTTGCTTTGGAGCTCGGAGTTCTCATGTGGGTGGGTTTTAAGATGTTTGTACAAATTTGTAGTGTTGCCACAGCACCTGATTTCTTTTCTGCAAACATCGCAGGTTGCAGTATTTTGGTCTGAAACTGAAAAGTAAGACCAAAGCGGCGTGACTCTTTTTCTCTGCCATGTTATAATGCCAAGCAGCGCGCTGCTGAGTGACATGACTGCAGTCGGCAACATTCACAGTATAGCGGGGGCGCGGGGTTTGGGGGACAGAGCGAGCATGAGCGAAGTGAGTGAGAGGAGCGGTGTTTGCACATGCACAACCATTTTGATGTAATGGGAGTTGTGTACTGAACGTAAAGAAGAGAAACTGAAACGTACATATCAATCTCATCACGCAAATATCGATCAATACAGATACCAACGTTTGTATCGATATTTTAGATCGATTCACCCACCACTAGTGTCTATGCTGGAATTCCAACACAAGCACACCTTATTTTACTTAATGAGGTACTGACTAATGATCACCTGAACCAAATTTTTAACAAGTATAAAAACCACTGTTGTGGTCATCAACATCCTCTTGAAAGAAGACCAGTTTGGATGGCAAAAACTGTGCTAGTAGTGCCTTAAATTTAATTGGAATACTGAAATATCTATTCATCATGCCAAAGCAAGGTCAAGCAGCAGGCATTGGGGACAACAAAGTTACAGACTGGCAGAGGGTGAAGAAAACTCTCCACTGACCGGGATGATTGTCAAATCCTTCAAATCTCACTCAACCGTAGGAGGACATCAAGTAACCTATAAAAAGAATTGCAAATGGCAGCTGGGGTTAAATGTACAGCCAGAGTGGTTCGAAACGGGCTCCTCCGGGCAGGGTTGAAGTCAGGCAAAGCAGCAAAAAAGCCCTTCATCAACGAGAAACAAAGAAGAGCCAGGCTGAGGTTTGCTAAAGGCCATAAGGATTAGACTGTAGATGACTGGAGTAAAGTCATCTTCTCTGAGGAGTCCAATTTTCAGCTTTTCCCCATCACTTGTTTAATGATCAGATGGAGACCTGGAGAAGCCTACAAGCCACAGCGTCTCACACCCATTGTGAAATTCGGTGGAGGATCAGCGATGATCTACGGGTGCTTCAGCAAGGCTGGAACGGGGCAGGTTTTTGCTTGTGAAGGACGTATGAATCAAGCCATGTACAAGGTTATCCTGGAAGAAAACATGCTTCCTTCTGCTCCAACAATGTTCCCAAACTCTGAAGATTGGATTTTCCAACAGGACAATGCTCCATGCCATGCAGTCAGGTCAATTAAGGTGTGAATGGAGGATCACAAGATCAAGACCCTGTCATGGCCAGCCCAATCTCCAGACCTGAACCCCATATGTGAGCAAGAGGAAGGTGGATGATCACAAGCTGTCAAACACAGCTTGAACTGATTGGTGATTGCCACTCCTGGCACAAAAATTTCAAGAGCAACGTGAAAGACTGGTGGCACGCGTGCTAAGATGCATGACAGTTATGATTTACATGTCAGGATTATTCCTCCAAATATCGATTTCTGAACTAAGTTCAAACAATAGTATTGTGGTGTTTGAAATCCAGATCATATTCAATTTTAGACCTTGAACAGTGCATAGAAAACACTTGATCTTTTGTGATATTTTGACCAGTTGTTGTTTTTTGCAATTAAATGCTTCAAGTGACAATATTTTTATGTGGAATTTGGAGGCAAGGTGGTCAATAGTTTTATGGAATAAAACAAATATTCATGTACCTATAGACCCCTTGCACTGACGTCACATTTATGTTAGCAATGGTTCGTACTCTTGTCCTGGGGGACATGTGAGCTTTGTTTACATACTGTTCACATACTGAAGACAAGCAAAGATGTCCATCTGTTGTCTGAAGAAAACTCATCTCATTATCTCTAGCCGCTTTATCCTGTTCTACAGGGTCGCAGGCAAGCTGGAGCCTATCCCAGCTGACTACGGGCGAAAGGCGGGGTACACCCTGGACAAGTCGCCAGGTCATAAAGAGAAAACTTTTTCAGCAAAATGTGAAATTCGCAAGGAAGACTTTGACTCGCTCAGAGTGACACGAAAGTTGCAATAAGCAAAAAAAATCTGAGGTGTAACGCGACATCGACACGAATAAGTGATAAAACAAAAGACAATCCTTCATTTGCTTCATATGTGTGTGATTACAGAGCTGCGATTTGAACTGAGATTTTCTTGATTCGATGCAAATACGGTGATTTGACAAATCCAAATTGGCTCGGACGATTCCTCGGACTAGTCCAATGGCATGTATAGTTATGGCGTTTCTTCAGTTTCTCATAGTTCCTGTTTTATATGTAAAAATGTATTTTATTCTGCCATATCCGACCTCTCGTGATGTCCTGAGAGAGGCATTATGATGAAAAATAAAGCCTGGAAGGAAGACTCAGAGGATGATCTGAATATAAATCAAAACAGGTTGAAACAAATGTCTGGCACCATGAGAGTCTGGATTATTGCCCTACTGACACTGCGTGGTGGTTATGGGTTGGTCATCACACACCCACAGGTGTCACCCTGCAATCAGGGTGTGTGCAACAAACAAGAATGGCAACTAACTGTGCGCCTTTGCCCACGCAAATTCACCGTGAGATGTAGCGCTTATCCAGTGCAATTAAAATCATCACCAGGAGAAAATTGAAGGGTGGATCCTGATGATCCTGACGATTATGGTTTCAAAGAGATAATGTATTTTTTTCCTTTCTCTCCGTTCTCATGCTGCACAGAACTGAGAGTAATTAATTAGTGTGGCGTACTAGTAATCACCATCTGCTCATTCACACACACACACACACACACACACCACATTCACGATTATGCTAATAGGTTTCCTCAGTCTTTGTTTGTTTGTCTTCCTTTTTCATTCAGAGCATTTTTTAATTGACATCGAGAAAGGAACATCATACTCTGTCTCTCTTCTTTTAGCATTTTGGTCTCAAGAAATTTAACAAATGTATCACGACAGCATTTTCAATACCTTCACCACGGTTTTTCCCACACAGCTGATAATTTAGGGCTGGGTCTAGGATTACTGATGACCGCCCAGGTACGTTTTTTCCTCAAAAAAAAAAAAAAAAGATAAATAAATCAATAAAAAAATTATTTATTATTCTATTCCAAGAAATAACAACACCTTGCTTCCAATTTGAGAATTTGTATGAATACAGCTTGGGGGTGTGAGAAGCCATGAAGACACACCTTGCTTTCTCCTGGACATGAGCATTAATAAATAAATAAAATAAAATAAAATAAAATAAATAAATAGAAATTTAGAAAAGCAGCAATTCTCTCAAACCGTGAGCTGTTTTTTTTTTGCACAAGGGCCATGATTCCTGACAGTACATTTCACACAGACCTCTATAATCTCAGCTTGCTCCCATACGCGAGAAGCTCTTGAATAGCAGTCAACGTGCTAGAATTAATATATTTCTGTAAATATTTAAGTTATTCCACGAAATCGAGTCGTACATGAGCTGACAGCCGACGAGGCCCGTGGCTCCGAGTTGGCTATAAGCCGTGTACGACTATATTGAGTGGAATAACTGTTTTATTCTGTCCACATTCAGTGGATTTTGAAAAACAGAGCATTTTTATTTTTAATTTTTTCAAATTCGATAAATAAAAACTTTATACAAAACGTCCGACGGAATCATTTCCGCTAAACAAACCGGCAAAATGACAGGAGTGATTTGTGAAAAATGCTATAATGATAATTCTTGGAAAAAAAAAAAAAAAAAGATATGTTCTTACCATCGAATACTTTTATTCCATATTTTGTTGCACTTTTTTTGTATTTTTTGGGGTTTTGTTTTCGAG
>JAOBAM010000022.1:49855465-49879051 GCA_025212355.1 Notarius kessleri
GTGCCCTCAAAATTAGCCCAATTATCTATAAAGCCCACACTGTTTTCAGAGCACCACCTGGACAGCCAGCAGTTCAGTGACCATAACCTGCTAACCTAATTGTCCATTCTGGTTATGAGTCTGTCCTGTGTGCCACACAGAACTTGTCTATCAAAGCTGTCACATCAGATAATACCCCAGCTATTTTGTTACAATGCCTGTTGTCTTTTTGCAGGTCTGGCCGAGATCCAGCATTGTTGGAACATGACTGTCTAGATGAAATTACTTCAACCTCGTCGCTGAGGTGTGATATGTCTCAGGCTCCCTTTGAGCATGGTGTGCGTGTATTTGTTGACAGCTCTTGTTCAAAACCTAATTATTTAGTTTCCCTGTGTGGATATTCTACTTATACAGATTTTCATTATGCCTTTGGGATAGCTCATGACTTGGGGAAAATTTAGCACTCGCGTGGTTTTAAGTTCATGAAGATCTTTTGGAAACATGTTCCCTGCCCAAAACAATTGTCCATCATCAAACCAAAGGTCATGACTCTGGTGACTTAACTGAGGCCAGTGGGAACCATTTAGCAGACCAAGTCGCTATGTGGTCTGCTAAAGAGGGCAAACCTTGCCCAAATGTTTCTGAATCACCCATTTATTCAATGTTTTCTAATTTTTCTTTGCCATGTGACAGACTAGACATAGCTTTTCTACAGACTCAGTCTACTGAGACTGACTTGACCTTCTACCATCCATCCTTTGCAAAATCAGAATAACAATCAAAATGAGATCCAAATTGTCTCCTTTTGAGGTAATAATGGGCCGACCATTTCCAACCCCTTGGACCAAAAGTAACCCTGGTGTTTCATTTACAGGTGATTTGGACATGATTGTTGGCGATTACTGAAGCTTTGATTGAAAGTTTGAATAGTATACTTGGTGATGTCTCTGTGTCTCTCCCTCTGCCTGCAGAAAAGCCTACCCACACATTTCTTATTAGTGCACTGCCTGAGCAAGAACAGCTGACAAGAACAGCCTTACTCATTGACTCCCAGCTGCAGTGGATACATGCCAGTCATCTGAAAATGTGTTCTCCAGCATCTCTAACTCTGCTCATCTCACCAAAATGATAGGAGCAATAAAGCAACCAAGAAGTCCTTAGGGGACCTCTTCTCATCTCAACTTTTCACAAACACATATAGTGAATTTTGTATTCACTTTCTTGACATGATCAAACCAAATACCATACATGCCTATTCCTGCATGATAGTGTATGTAGCATCTCAATATTGATACTGATATATGTCCAACATTCCTTATTTTCTTTGCCACATCACTGGTCACCAACTAGCCTTTGCAGTTGTGGGTTGGTATCCTCTTGTAGTAAGGGGGAAATTATCCATCCCTCTTTTCCTGAGTTCTCCCCTTTCACTGGTTGTGTGATATGTTGTCCAAGCCATGCTAGAGGGCGAATTAGCATTGTCAGAGTAGAAAAGGAACCAAGTGGGCTGGTTTCTCTTAACAATTGTATGATAAAAGGAGGTGTATGTAAGGTTCTCAATAGCTCCTGCTGTTTCTATATTCCTGATAACTTTCAGAATATTTAAAATCTCATCGAAGACATGCATCATGCATCACGCTAACTGTGGGTATGCCCATATTTTGTGTCTATTGGTGTGTGTGTGTGTGTATCCCATATATTATTCAATGTTTGCAATTACTTATAACCCATGCAATGGCATGAAATACACTTTAACAAAATAGTCTTCATGTTAAAACTAAAATTAATTTATAATCATGCTATATGTTATCACCTAAATGAGGATGGTTTCCCTTTTGAGGCTGGTTCCTGTCAAGGTTTCTTCTTCATGTCATCTGACGGAGTTTTTCCTTGCCACCATCACCATCAGGGATAAATGAGTTTATTGGGGATGGAATTGGCGTATGTGTTTGGGGTCAATGTTTTACTGTGAAGCTGCTTTGCAACAATGTCTGTTGTTAAACACTCTATAGTCATACCTTTTTTAAACCTCACACTTAAAGACAAGGAAAGTCCTGTGTAAGTAAGCATGCATCAGATCCTTTCAGGAGCTCAGAGGGCATTGATGAAAATATTTGTTTGGCATGCTTGAAACTAGTGGGTGGCATAGTAGTGTAGTGGTTAGCACTGTCACCTTACAGCAAGAAGGTTCTGGGTTTGAGCCCAGTGGCCAATGGGGGCTGTTTGAGCCGTTTCTCATTTTTTGTTTTTTTCAGAATTAATATGATCATAATTTGCATTTTGATGAAATGCTGATTTATATGTGAAATATGTTTAGATCTTTATCTGAAATATTTTGTGCTTTTGTGCATGTTTGCTGCTCTGCCTGTCTTGTTGAGCATGACGTCTGTGTCTTGATTGATTGACGTTCAATATATGCACCGTCACCTGATGGTCAGGTAGAGCAGAAGTGGCAAACAGTTTTTCAATCGCGTGATGCAATGGAGAGTTTTATTTGTATGCTTTAGTTAATTTAGGACAAATAAATCTCTCTATTTTCTAAAGACGTGCGTTGTCCAAGTTAACCTCCGTTCTGAAGCAGTTGCTGCGAAGCTGCCGCTACAGTGCCTAACTTCTGGCAATTCATCTACCTGGAGCCAGGCACTCCCTTGGATCGAATACACCCACAACAGCCTTCCCTCATCATCCACCATCATTCCTTCCAGTGTTGTCTCAGTTACCAGCCCCCTCTTTTTCCCCGAGCAGGAGGAGGAGGAGGCATCTGTTCCTTCAGCCCAGGACTTTGTTCAATGCTGCCGCAGACTTTGGGCATGTGCCAGACGTCACCTATTGCATGCCAATCACGCATACAAAAATATGGCAGGCCGACATCGCAGGCCAGCTCCTGTTTACTGCCCAGGACAAAAGGTCATGCTGTCCACAGCCAATCTCCCTCTCAGGGTCTCCTCACGCAAGCTAGCCCCCAGGTTTGTTGGACCCTTCCCCATTTCTAAGGTCATTAATCCCATGACTGTTAGATTGGCATTACCCAGGTCTATATGGCAGCTTCACCCATCTTTTCATGTCTCTCAACTGAGACACCTGGTCTCCAGCATCTTCTCCCCTCCTTCCAGGACTCCTCCCCCTCCCAGGATCGTCAATGGAGGGGAGACCTACACAGTTAAGAAACTACTAAAGGTCTGTCGAAAAGGTTGGGGACTACAGTCTCTGGTTGACTGGGAAGGCTATGGCCCAGAGGAGAGGTGTTGGGTGCTGGCATGTTTTATCCTCGACCCTGCACTCATCAGGGATTTCCACTGCAAGAACCCAGGAGCCCTGTCTGGGATGCCCAAAAGCATCTGTAAAGGGGGGTTCTGTCACAATCCAACCTGGAACTTGCAGATCCTGATCTGTGCCTTTGTGCTCTGCTCTGCATTTTTCCCCATTCTCCCCATGTTGCATTAGCACACCTGCTACGTGTTTATCAGTGACTATATAAACACACCAAGGAGATTCACGCAGCATGGATAAATACTTGCCATAAGTTTTGGCATAGCTCATGTTCTCATTTGTGTTCACACTTTGTTCCTTGACTTCATTTACGTTTCTTGGATTATGAGTTTGCCTGCTGTTTGTGGAACCTCTCGCTGTGCCTTTGGCTTGGGACTTTATTTACGTTGTGGATTACGATTTTGCCTGCCGTTTTGGGACCGTTCGCTGTGCTTTTGGCATGAAAAAAAATCTACTTCTCTATCTGTGGCACAGCTGGTATTGTTTTCCACGAATAGTTTACAAAACTGTTTTGAAGCAGGTGGTGTCATTAACTTCTCAGCTACTACTAGAGCAGGTTGCTTGTGTACTCAGTGCTTCCTAGGCAACACAATAAAAGTTCACTGGGAGGATAAATGTGGAGTAGGACAAATGAAGTAAAACTGTAATATATGAGTGCCCACACGCTACTCCCAAATAATGCAAAAATGAATTTAAAGTGGAATTTCAACCATTTTCCTGTGAAATTTCCTTATGCACTTTCTGATCATGACTAATGAAAAATATCCCATTGAATGCAAACAATATAGAATTATTCACCATTTCTGATAGTAATCAGAAATCCAAGGTGTTTACTGCCTCTAGAAATATATGTAACAGTTACAAATGCATTGCCGAATGCCTTATATAAAGTTTTGTTGTTTTTTTTCTCCTCCGAAGAATCCGCACCTTATCATAGTGGAGGGGGTTGTGTGTCCCGGTGAATCCTGGGAGCTGTGTTGTCAGGGGCATCAGCCCCTAATAATGTCTCCCAAGGCAAAGTGGTTCCAGGGGAGTGGCCAGACTAAGAGCAATTCAAGACCCTGATGAAACAGCAAGTAAGGAGCTGCAGCACTTTGCCCGGGAGCGGGAAACCAGGGCCTCCTCCTGGAGCAAGACCTGGGAGAGGAGCTTGCCAGTGAGCATCATGGAGTTGCCACCATATGGGCTCACCACTTGCAAGGACAGGCACTGGGATCAGGTGCATTGTGAGCCAGGTGGCAGGCAAAATTGGGAGCCTGGGTGTGCTGATCCTTGGCAGCACAGACTAGTTCTTGGGATGTGGAATGTTACGTCTCTGGCAGGGAAGGAACCGGAGCTGGTGCGGGAGGTGGAATGGTACCAACTAGATATAGTTGGGCTCACCTCCACACATAGCACCAGTTCTGGAACCAAACTCCTGGAGAGGTTTGGAGTGTCTCCTTTTCCGGTGTTGCCCAGGATGAGAGGCACTGGGCAGCTGTGGGTATACTCACAAGACCCTGGCTGAGTGCCGCTGTGTTGGAGTTCTCCCCAGAGAATGAGAGGGTCACCTCTATGCGACTGCAAGTCACTGAGAGGAAAAGTCTGACTGTTGTTTCTGCTTGTGCACCAAACAGCAGTGCAGAGTATTCAGCCTTCTTGTAGTCGCTGGCTGGTGTCCTGGAAGGGGTGCTGCCTGGGGACACCATAGTTCTCCTGGGGGACTTCAACGCTCACGTGGGCAATGATGGAGAAACCTGGGAGGGGGGGGGTTGATTGGGAGGAACAGCCTGCCTGATCTAAATCTGAACAGTATTTTGTTGTTGGACATCTGTGCTTGTCATGGATTGGCCATAACAAACACCATGTTTGAGCATAAGGTGGTTCATAAGTGTACCTGGTACCAAAACACCTTAGACCAAAGATCAATGATTAACTTTGTGGTCATATCATCAGATCTATGGCTGTATGTCTTGGACACTTGGGTGAAGAGAGGAGCACAGCTGTCAACCGATCACCACCTGGTAGTAATTTGGATCAGATGGTGGGGGAGGCTGCCGGACAGACCTAGCAAACCCAAGTATGTAGTGAGGATGAACTGGGAATGTCTGGCAGTGTCCTCTGTTCATTAGGTCTTCAAGTCCCACCTCTGGAAGAGCTTTTTGTGCATCCTGGGGGAGGGTGGGGACATGGAATCCAAATTGACTATGTTCAAAGCCTCCATTGTAGAGGCAGCTGGTAGGAACTGTGGCCGAAAGGTCATTGGTGCCTGTTGTGGTGGTAACCTAAGAACCAGCTGGTGGACACCAGTGGTGAAGGAAGCTGTCAAGCTGAAGAAAGAGGCCTTTCAGGCTTGGTTGGCCCAGGGGTCCCTTGAGGCAGCAGGCAGGTACCAGGAGGCCAGAAGGGCTGCAGCTTTGGCAGTTGCTGAAGCAAAAACCCAGGTGTGGGAGGAGTTTAGGGAGGCCATGGAGAAGGACTTTTGGCTGGCCTCAAGGAAATTCTGGCAAACCATTCAGTGACTCAGGAAAGAGAAGCAGGGTTTGCCTCAGGCTGTGCACAGTTGGGATGGAGAACTGCTGACTCAAACTGGGGATATTGTCGGGCAATGGAAGGAGCACTTTCAGAAACTCCTGAACCTGTCCTACACATCCTCCATGGAGGAAGTGGAGTCTGAGGACTCAGGGAAGCTTCACCCATATATCTGGCAGAGGTCACTGAGGCAGTCAAGAAGCTCCTTGGTGACAAGGCACCAGGGGTGGATGAGATTTTCCCTGACATGGTGAAGGCTCTGGACATTGTTGGGCTGTATTGGCTGACACGCCTCTTCTTCAGTGCTGCGTGGAGGTTGGGTACAGTGCCTGTGAAGTGTCAGCCTGGGGTGGTAGTTCTTCTTTTCAAAAAGGGGGACTGGACAGTGTGCTCCAATTATAGGGGTATCACACTGCTCAGCTTCCCCGGGAAAGTTTATTCCAAGGTGCTGGAAAGGAGACTCTGACAGATTGTTGAACCTCAGATCCAGGAGGAGCAATACGGATTCCATCCTGGCCATGGAATGGTGGACCAGCTCTTTACTCTGGCAGGGTTGTTGGGGGGTTCATGGGAGTATAACCAGCTAGTCTACATGTGTTTTGGAAATTTGGAAAAGGCTTACAACTGTGTCCCCTGGGGCTCTTGTGGGGGGCATTCCAGGAGTATGGGGTATCAGGGTCATTGCTACGAGCCAACTGGTCCTTGTACAACCAAAGTGTGAGCTGTGTCTGTATTCTCAGCACAAAGTCAAACACATTTCCAGTGAGTGTTGAACTCCGCCAAGGCTGCCCCTTGTTGCCAATCCTGTTTGTGATATTCATGGATGGGATCTCAAGGTGCAGCTGAAGTGGGGAGGGTGTCCGGTTTGGGAATCTCAGAATTGAATCTCTGCTCTTTGCAGATGATGAGGTTCTGTTGGCTTCTTCAGAGCATGACCTTCAACAAGCACTGGGATGCTTTGCAGCCAAGAGTGAAACGGCTGGGATGAAAGTCAGCACCTCCAAGTCTGAGGCCATGATTCTCTGCCAGAAAACAGTGGAGTGCTCCCTCTGGATTGGGAGTAAGTTGCTGCCCCACGTGAAGGAGTTCAAGTATCTCAGGGCCTTGTTCATGAGTGATGGTAAAATGGAGCATGAGATGAACAGATGGATTGGGGTGGTGTCAGCAATAATGTGGGCATTGTACCAGACCGTCGTGGTGAAGAGGAAGCTGAGCCGGAAGGCAAAGCTTTCAATTTACCAGTCAATCTACGTTCCAACCCTCATCTATGGTCATAAGTTTTGGGTAGTGACTGAAAGGATGAGCTTATGGATACAAGCGGCTGGAATGAGCTTTCTACATAGGGTGGCTGGGCTCACCCTTAGAGATAGGGTGAGGAGCTCAGACATCCGGAGGGATCTTGGAGTAGAGCCACTGTTCCTTCATGTCAAAAGGAGTCAGCTGAGGTGGTTTGGGCATCTGATTAGGATGCCTCCTGGGCACCTTCCTTTGGAAGTTTTCTGGGCATGTCCAACTGGGAGGAGACCTCAGGGTAGACCCAGAAAAGGCTGGAGAGATTATATATCTCATCTGGCCTGGAAGCACCTTGGGATTCCCCAGGAGGAACTGGAAAGCATTGCTGGGGAGAGGGATGCCTGGAATACCCTGCTTAGCCTGCTGCCACTGCGACCCAACTTCAGATAAGCAGAAGAAAATGGATGGACAAATATATAGAAAGACCAATTTCTATAATAATCTCCAAACCAACAAACCTGTTATACAGAACATATCATGCAAAGTAATATAATTCTCCATGTGTAAGCACAGTAAAAATTGTAAGAACATCTGCCATTCCTGACTCAGCTGGTAAAACACTTGAAACATAAACACACAAAATATTGATAGATGTTGTTCTCCAGTATGAAAAGTCAAACAATTGCCCAATACTGAGGCAAAAGGATCAAAATAAATTGAAATAAAAAAATAAAATTGAGACACACCAAATCCCTAGATAGTCTGCAATAAAAGCAAGCACATTTGCAGCTTTTCACAAACAGTTTTTGCACTCAGGAAAACATGACACACAGGTCCAATGTGCAAAAAAAAAAAGTCTTGTTTTTATCTACATAAAACTGTCACAGTTATTTACTAGTTAGAATAACCATTTCCAGAAAAGTGGGGATATTTTCCAAAATGAGATAAAAACAAAAATCTGTGATTTGTTAATTCACATGAAACTTTATTTAACTGACAAAAGTACAAAGAAAAGAGTTTTAATAATTTTACTGACCAAATTAATTATATTTTATAAATATAAACAAAGTTAGAATTTGATGCCTGTAACACACTCAAAAAAAAAATTGAGACAGAGGCAAAATAAGACTGACAAGTTTATAGGATATTCAAGCAACACCATTTTGAAAGTTTCCACAATAAGCAGGTAACAGGTGAGGGAATCATGATTTCACTCATGATTGAGTGAATGAAGCATGAAAAAGACCAAGCAATGAGGATTAATGGTGAAATTGATCTCCATTAATATCAAAAGCAAAATGCACATTGCACCTGATGACAAAGTTTTACTTGATGGAAAAAAGCAGGTTTTCCCCAGTGGGCTACTGTATATGAACCTGTCAGATTAATAGACTCTACACACCTTATACTTACCCTATACTTACTTGTTCATGAGAGCTGTGATCATATACCCTCCACCATCAGGCTTAAAACATTGATTGAAGAAGAAGGAGTATGTTGGAATGAATATTATTTGCATGTGTTGTTTGCCAGTGAACTATTTTTGGATGCAACTTGCATGGTAATAGCCAACAATCCATTCCATGTTGTCCTTGAACTGAGGAATTCCACTAGGAGTGCTGTATTATAACAAAGATGACAAGTTCATCAAAGTTGACTGCTCTGGTTCTTTTTCTCACAATCCTTCCCCTGTAATGCCTTTTCATCAGATGGAAGACAGATTCATTGGCAATCACATATACCAAATGGTTAGCATTCTCATCAAGTATTCTTGTCCTACTCATGAAGCTGGGCTGTCCATGCAAGCTCACCATGCTGATACAGCTATTCCATAACAACATGACCAAACAAGTGCTCTCCAATGGTGACTATACCAACTCTTTCAACATCTCCAACGGAGTGAAGCAGGGCTGTGCACTTGCCCTCATGTTGTTCAATTTGTTCTTCATGCAGGTCCTACTCCACACTGTGAAAGACCTAAACTTGGGTGTGTCTATCAGATATTTGCTCAGGTGAATCTGTCTTTGACCTCTGCCATCTTTCTGCCCATACTAAGACCATGGAGAAACTCATCCTTGAAGCCCTGTTTGTAGGTTACTGTGCCTTTATGGCACACAAGGAAGACCATCTCCAGATCATTGTCAACCACTCTGCAGTAGAGCCAAGACTCTTTGGACTGACAATCAGCCTAGAGGAAATGGAGGTCTTACTCCAAGTAGTCCTGAACACAAGCTGGCCCTAGCAGAACATCACCATCGAGGGATCCCAACTGAAGCATGTGGAGAACTTCAAGTATCTGGGCAGCACAATCTCCACAGATGGATCGCTGGATAAAGAGATCACATCCAGAATTCAGAAGGCTAGTCAAGCACTTGGAAGATTGAATGAAGGTCCTCCAGCAAAAAGGCATCAGATTGTCTACAAAGCTCAAGGTCTACACAGCCATAGTCCTTTCATCCCTACTCTATGGGTGTGAAACATAGACCTTTTTATCATCTGCACATTAAGCAGCTGGAACAGTTCCACATGAGATCACTGTGAACAATCTTGGGCATCCATTGGCAGGACATAATCACAAACCAGGAAGTGTTAGACAGAGCTGAATCAACAAGTACTGAGTTTATGTTGCTGAGAGCTCAGTTATGCTGGGCTGGCAATGTTATCAGAATGGACGACAGCCGCATACCGAGACAGTTGATGTATGGTGAGCTCAGGCAGGGTTCACACAGATGGGGAAGGCCCAAACTGAGGTATAAAGACTCTGAAAAACAACCTCAAATGGACCAGCATTCAGCCATGAGAGCTTGAAGCCTCTGCTGCAAACAGACCAGCATGGAGGTCACTTGTTTCCAGAGCAACTGCTACCTTTCTAGAAGACTAGTGACAATTTCTCACTGCTGCAAGGGACAGATGCCACAGAGTAGTATCTGGTCCAATCCAGACATCAGACTACTGTTGTGACACCTGTGGGCACTTGCATGCTTCCAGTTTTGGACTGCGGAGTCATGCATGCTCTCATTGCTGAGAACACTGTCAAAGTCATCATTGGATACCAATTAACTACCTGAGCCACCAACTTAGTATATCTTTATATGGAAATTTTTATTATACTCTTCCTTGTAAAAATGCTCCAGATCTATCAAACTGTGAGAGGATCTCCTCCCAGTGTGCGCAGCCTTTTTCAAGTCATTCAACAGGCTTTTGATAGGATTTATATCTGGACTTTGACTGGGCCATTTTTAAATGTTGATCTTCTGAAGTCATTACTTTGTTGAATTTGATTTGTGTTTTGGGTTGTTATGGTGTTAGAAGGTCAATTTTTTCTTCAGCTGTCTAACAGAGGCCTGCAGGTTTTGCACCAGAATTGGTTGGTATTTGGAGCTCTTCATGATTCCGGCTATCCTGACTAAGACCCATGTGAAAAGACAGCATCCTCAAAGCATGATGCTGCCACCACCATGCTTCACCATGGATATGGTGGTCTTTGGGTGATAAGCTGTCTTTGTTTTGCACCAACCATCTTTTAGAATTATGCCCAAAAAGTTCTACCTTGGGCTCATCAAGCTTAATTATCACATGGCTTTTTGGTCCTTTCGGGGTGCTTGGATTTTCATTTATTCATTCATTTTTTATTTTTATTTTTAGTGATTAAGGGCTTCCATCTAGCCACTCTAACCCATAGCCCAGATACACTGTATAAAGAATGCAGGGCATGAGCAGTACTTGCCAGATATTCCTGCAGCTTCTTTAATGTTGCCATAGACCTCTTGGCAGCTTCTTTGATAAGTTTCATCGTGTCTTTTCATCTATGATATTTTGGAATGGATGTCCTATTCTTGGTCACTGCAGTGCCCGATTTTCTCCACTCATCAGTGATGGCTTTCACAGTGTTCCATGGTACATTTAATGTTTTGAAAATTCTTTCGTACCCTCTCCTGGATCAATAGGTTTCAACAATGAGATCCTGTACATGCTTCATAAGCCCTTTGCTTTCAGCAATCAGATAAAATCAAGAAAGTGTCAAGAAAATCCTACCACAGAATAGTTCATTTTTATTTGGTGTTAATCACAATTGTGCACCCTGCCCCACCCTCAAAACTTGTTTATATTTTGTTTTTCATTTGAATTTTGTTGGTTGCTATGTCACAGTGAAGATGGAAAAAGATCTAACATGATTTATCTTGGTTTTATTTACATCACAAAACTCTGCAAGTTAAGACTTTTTATATCTATTGTATGTCTGAAAGTCTGATGCTATCATCATTATTAACACCCAAGCTCAGAAAAGCAAATTGTACTTGTACAGCAGTATACCTGTATACACAGCCAGTGTATTTAATCAGGTGGGGCTGATGAACCACTTGTTTGAAAGTCGAGCTCTTTAGTACACGTTGTACCGCCAAGAAAATAATTTGTATAAACTTATCATGATCAACCTCATGTCTTTAACAGACCTCTCAAGTGATAAGATAGGATATATATGCTGTCCCACTTATTGTCACTAGATGAGCTTATCTCTTTACCTGAATAAAAGATAATAAAATGGTCCTAGCTTACCAAGCATTCAAAGGATTAGGTCCAGCATACCTTCAGAGACTGATTCAACCCTACAAGCCAGTCAGATCCCTACGCTTCACTGCTACTGGTCGCCTGGCCCCTCCTCCTCTCTGCTCCTGCCCAGCCTGCTCAAGACTGCTGTCTGTCCTGGCTCCCTGTTGGTGGAATGACCTTCCCATAGAAGTCAGAACTGCTGACTCCCTGACCACCTTCAAGTGCAGATTGAAGACCTACCTCTTCAGGCTGCACCTCTCCCCTGCTTCCCTGCCCACTGTGTAATCGCATATCGGTCTTGACCAACCCAGGCTGTGTATGTCTAGCCTGGTCATGATGATTTGGGGTTTTATTTTTCTCTATTTAGTTGTCCCTTGTCAGCTCATTTGTATGGTTGGCTTGTTTTCCTTGGCTGTTTGCTGATTGTTGTTACTTCAACAGATTATTACACTTTGTGTTATTCTGTCACTTGTTCAGTTGGCACTAGAAATTTCTTGTTTAGACATTTAGCACTTCTTGTACCTGACTTTCGCACTTGTTATACGTCGCTCTGGATAAGAGCATCTGCTAAATTCCTGTAATGTAATGTAATATAATGTAAAAAGTTATACTAGATTTTTATTTAGTGCAGTAGCAAAGCTAACTACAAATAGGGCAGCCACTGAAGCATGAAAACCAGCACTATGTAATAGCCATGACTTTATGTATTTTTTCCCATGACAAATGTGAAAACATTAAACGGAAAGCTCTGAGAGTTACTCTGACTTCAGACAATTTGATATCTATTTTAGAGATTTATATAACCACATCAGTGGAGCAAATTGAATACTTTACCACAGCCCATCAGAAAAAATTAACTTCACTGAGCTCCTCCTCAAAATCATTAAACTGTGTAAAAGATCTGGTGTCCATGCATCAACCTTTTCTCCAAAATACTGTTTATGCCTATGTCTCAGGGTAGTGCCATCAGTGACATTAATCTCTCGAGGTAGTTCCCAGTGGAGTCAGTTGAGCAGCAGGGAAATATTTTGTCTAGCATTCTTAGTCACTATTGACTGAATGATGTGAAAGACTTCATCAAATAATCCCAGAGTTATCCAAAATCTAGATCTCAGGAGGTTTTCTTTGCCAATGTTGCCTCATTTCTTTAGAACATGTGATGAATATGATGTGATTATTTATAAAGTTCAATATGTGTGGAACAATTTTACAGCCATGTTTCCTTGGACTGTGGTCAGAAGTGCTTGTGAAACACTAAACATGGATTGATTTATCCATATGAGACACCTGATCATGGAGGATTTTTCTTTTATGCCAAATCAATTACTAAAGAGCATTTTCAGCTCCAAGCACTCAAGAAAATAGCCACTTTCCTCTTTCCATATAGTTCGTCATGGTTTTGCACACATTTAAATTAATTTTTGATCTCTTATTTTTTGTGCAGAAACATGATCCTTTGAAGGCATGTCAGAACTCATGTCTTTTACTATCAATTATTAGGTGTTCACCAGTCCAGGGTCCCAGAGACCCTGATTATTTTGTCATATGAGATGAGATGATATCTCTCTCTCTCTCTCACACACACACACACACACACAAATCAGCCTCTCTGGTGCAGTGGTTAGCACTGTTACCTCACAGCCAGAAGTTTCTGGGTTTGGACCTCTTGGCTGACTGGGTGGTTGCCTTTCTATGCAGTCTGCATGTTCTTCTTGTGCCTGAGTGAGTTTCCTTCCACGGTCCAAAGGCATGTGGATTATGTCATATGGCTACTTTAAACTGCCCATAGGTGTGAATGCTTGTTTGTCTCTTTGTCAGCCCTGCAATAGATTGGTGACCTGCTCAGGGTGTACCCTGCCTCTTGTCCGATGTCAGCTGGGACTGACTCCAGCTTCCCCTGTGACCCTAATGGATAAGTGGTATAGATGATGGACGGATGGCTATTTATCACATGCAATCACATTTTATTCATGTGATGGCATGGAAAATCTCATCTCATTATCTCTAGCCACTTTAGCCTGTTCTACAGGGTCGCAAGCAAGCTGGAGCCTATCCCAGCTGACTACGGGCGAAAGGCAGGTTACACCCTGGACAAGTTGCCAGGTCATCACAGGGCACCTTTTTACATATA
The DNA here is from genome assembly GCA_025212355.1 of Notarius kessleri. NCBI lineage: Eukaryota > Metazoa > Chordata > Actinopteri > Siluriformes > Ariidae > Notarius > Notarius kessleri. The sequence goes on from JAOBAM010000022.1 coordinate 49,869,141, forward strand.
AGGACTAAAACACAATGTACAGTTATATGAAAATGAGACCGTCAATGACAGTGTAGCTCACTCCGGCCCCATCTAGTCCAGAAGGAACGATATAAAGTGGGCCACCTTGTGCAATAAATGTTGCAATCTATATACACTATATACAAGCTATGTACACCCTAGGAATACCGACCTATTTGCCAGAAAGAATCCAGAACAGTGAGGAATTGACTGAGAAGTCAATTTTGTTGAACTGCTCATTAAGGCTTAATTAGTCCATAACTTTATTAATAATTGTAATTAAGCAAATCTGGGTAGAAGTTACGTATATGCACCCTAGGTACCCGTACCTTCATGCCAGAAAGAATCAAAATCGGTGAAGAATTGAGTGATAGGAAGCGATTTGTGTGGAATCTGCCTGTAAGGGCTTGATTAATTACTCCATATCTTCATTATCAATTGCAATTATGCAAATTTGGGTCGAACCTATATGCACCCCAGGCAGACCTACTTTCCTGCCAAAAAGAATAAAAATTGGTGAAGAACTGAGACAGAAGAAGCAATTTTTGTGAAATGTGGATGACGCTGGATAACACAATGGGATAAACTCATCACTGGTCGGCCAGATGAGCTAATAACTAGCACATGTGTAAGATTTGCATTTTTTTTTTGCTTTCACTTGTGGCCTATGTGAGCGTTGTGAGAGTCATTATATAAAGCACTTGACCTGAGGTTCATGTGTTGATCAGTTTGACCGGTGCACTGATTAATACAACCACTCAGTGATCTATCAGCGTTTTAATACAATTCTTTGACTTCAATGAAGCACACACGAGCAAAAAACAATTACACATCCTGACCTTTTGCTATGTTTGGCCCACATTTCCTCACTATTGTTCTTTTATGAATCACAATCTGACTCACTGCTTATGAGCCTTTCTGTGTAAATGAACCTGGTAGAAAATAGCGAGATTATTTTAGCTATCATTTGTGTTAATCAGTAAAATATTCAATCTGTAATAAAAATATTATCTTTCAGCGCATCCATACTGGCATATTTTTGGCTATCAGGGCTTTTTTTTTTTTCCCTGCTGCTGTATGTCAGTCTGTCAAGGAAAACTTTTATGTCAATGACTACTTGAAAATCTCTGCCACAGAAGCAGATGTCATTCAGACAATCAAGGACCTGACTGCATTGTGCCAGGAGGGAGGCTTCACCCTGGAGAAGTTTGTCAGCAACAGCCGTGCTGTTTTGCAAGCCATTTCAGTTGAAAGAAGGGCTAAGGATTTAAAGGAACTGGATCTTGACCGTGACAAGCTGCCCGTAGAGAGAGCATTAGGTCTACTCTGGTGCGTGGAAACTGACTCATTCCGATTTAAGATCGAATTGAAGCAACAGACACTTACCAGACGTGGTATGTTGTCCACCATTAGCTCAGTGTACGACCCTCTGGGTTTCCTGGCCCCAGTCACGCTGCCTGCCAAGATAATGCTACAGGAGCTATGCAGGAGAGGATGTGGATGGGATGATTTCTTGCCACCTGACATCTTATGCCAGTGGAACTCATGGCTGGAGGACTTGGGCCTGCTCAATACCTTCAAAATACCCAGGTGTGTCAAACCAGCGACGTATGGCAAGGTTGCTCGAGCTCAACTACATCACTTTGCCGACGCCAGCGAAGCTGGTTATGGGACCGTGACGTACCTGAGGATGTTGAATGAGCAAAGTCAAGTACAGGTCTCCTTTCTCCTTGGCAAAGCCAGAGTTGTACCATTGAAAGCAGTGACGATTCCCCGGCTTGAACTGACTGCAGCAGTTCTCGCTGTGCGGATGGATTCGATGCTGAAGGAAGAACTGAAGAGGACATTCGAGGATTCTGTTTTTTGGACGGACAGTACTTCAGTCCTCAAATACATCAAGAATGAGGATAGGAGATTTCACACGTTCATGGCCAACAGGATCTCCACTATCAGAGAGTCATCAGAACCATGGCAATGGAGGCATGTCAGCTCCAAAGACAATCCAGCTGACGATGCGTCAAGGGGATTGAAGGTGGCAGGCTTCCTGAAGACCAGTAGGTGGTGGGAAGGGCCTGCATTTCTTTGGAGACATGAGGAGGATTGGCCTAATAATGCCTTTGATGTTTCCCTGAGTGCTGATGACAAGGAGATGAAGAGAGAGGCAGCCACGAATGCAATCAATGTGTGCAATGTTGTTACACCAACTGACCAGCTCATTAGCTATTTCTCTGACTGGAAGAGGCTCAAGAAAGCAGCTGCTTGGTTTCTCCGTTTGAAGGTCGTCCTATTGGAGAAGGCTCGCTGGAGAAAACGGCTGAAGGGGCCTGTGACAATCCAGTCGAGTGCAACTGATGGCCAAAGTTTCACTGCAACGCCCAGGGGTAACATCCTGACGGTGGACGATCTGCTGGTGGCAGAGAATGCGGTCATTCGCTATTGCCAGCAGCAGCAGTTCAAGGAGGAGATTGCTGCACTGTCCTCCACAAAGGCAGTAGTGAGTCGCCAAAGTTCCATATACAAGCTTGACCCAATTTTGGTCGATGGCCTAGTAAGAGTTGGAGGGAGGCTGAGTAGAGGAGCAATGCCTGAGGAGTCCAAACATCCCATTATCCTCTGCAAAGAGCAGCACCTCGCAGCGCTCATCCTCAAACATGTTCACCAGAGCCTAGGCCATGCTGGGCGTGCACATACTTTGTCGTCAGTGAGGAAGAAATTCTGGATTACCAAGGCAAACGCAGCGGTCAGGAAAGTAATCTCAGAATGCAGCTTCTGTTCACGCTACAATGGACGTCTCCTGGAACAAAAGATGGCAGATCTTCCAGAGGTGCGGATTCAGCCAGACTTACCCCCCTTCACCAACACTGGGGTAGACTACTTCGGTCCGGTGGAAGTAAGGAAAGGAAGAGGAACTTGCAAGCGGTATGGAGCCATATTTACCTGCTTAGCCAGCAGAGCGGTCCATCTGGAGGTGGCAGTTTCCTTGGAGACGGATGCCTGCATCAACGCTCTGAGGCGCTTCATAAGCAGGAGAGGGCAAGTGACTCACCTGATTTCGGATAATGGTACCAACTTTATTGGAGCAGACAGGGAGCTGAGAGAAGCAATGGCCGCGCTCAACCATCAGCGGATTGAAGGAGTCTTCTCACAAGTTGGAATACGTTGGAGTTTTAATCCACCAGCAGGCTCACATCATGGTGGTGTCTGGGAGAGGATGATCCGCATGGTGAGAAGGGTCTTAAGTTCAGTTGTACGTCAGCAGACCCTGGATGACGATTCTTTACATACAGTGCTTTGCGAGGCGGAAGCCATCTTGAACGACAGACCTCTTACCAAACTCTCCGATGACCCAACTGATCTGGAACCGCTCACGCCCAACCACCTGCTCTTGCTGAAAGGAAAGCCTGCTATGCCACCAGGAGTCTTCGAGCCTCATGACCAGTATGTCAGACGAAGATGGAGACAAGTGCAATATATTGCGGATTTGTTCTGGAAGAGATGGGTCCGGGAATATTTGCCACTGCTCCAAGAACGACAGAGATGGAATGAGAAGAAGAGGAGTTTGAAAGCTGGAGACATAGTTGTCATCATGGATGCCTCAGCCCCCCGTGGATCTTGGCCACTTGCCAGGGTGCTTGGGGTATTTCCTGATAGGCAAGGCCTGGTACGATCTGTTAGGTTGCAGACAAAATTTAACATCATTGAAAGACCTGTGACCAAACTTTGCTTAGTACATGGGGTATGAACGTGTTATTACATTGTATTACTTGGTTTGCTACATTTTGGTTCCTTTTTTGTTTTTATTTATTTGAATTGTTGTGTCTGCCTGCCATCAACAATTAGGGGCCGGTGTGTAGGAGCCAAAATGTATGGTTTCTTTTTGTGTGTAATGTTTTTGTTTTCCACTGGGTGGTGCATGTTCATTATTAATTTGTCAGGTATATAGGTAGGAACCTTGTGTTGCTGGTTAGGTGTCCTACTCGGAAGGGCAAAGGGTTTTGACCGCTAACGCTGCGCTAAGGCGTTAAATGCTGTGCTTGCTGCTTCTGTTGGTCTAACTGGTGAATATTGTACCTGCCGTATTGGACTCGTGGAATAAATGGATCTACCTTGATTCGACTTGAAGACCGTTTGCAGGCGTCTTGCTTTGTTTTCACAGTGAGTCAATAGAGTAGCACAGCGAGTGGCCTCAGGTAACATCTAGCGCGTCAGCCTAGCCACTACCCACGTCAGTGACACCTCAGTAGTTCCGTATCAGAACAGAACTCCTTTAATATAGACTCTGAGCTAAAGGGACTAGGCATCTCTAGATTCATGAGACCAGTGCTTTATGTGGACTATAATTTCCATTACTCAAAACAGTGGATTATACCCACACATACTATGCTGGGGTCTGCTGGGGAAAATAAGACCAGGCTGAGTCATAGGTGGTGTTTTTGTTGTTTTGCCAAATGCTGCTCTATAGTGTGAGGCTATATACATTAAGTGTTGCAGATTATCATTGTGTAGCACTGATCCTTAAGCGCTGGACAGAACACTTAAACAGTGTTCTCAATTGACCATCTGCCATCAATGACGAAGTGATTACAAGACCTGCCCCAGGTCCCAACCAATCACTCGCTTGCCAAACTTCCTACTGAAGAAGTGGAGTCCACCTGTACAAGCGGAAAGGTAACCAACAAGCTTGTGACAACCATCATGGCATCTCACTGCTCTCCATAGGAGGAAAGATTCTGGCCAGAATTTTGTTGAACTATCTGAATCAACACCTGGAGCAAGGCTTGCTACCTGAAAGTCAATGCAGATTCAGGCAGGGTCGCAGTACAGTGGATATGATCTTTGCTGAATGCCAGCTATAAGAGGCAGCATGCTGTCACGATCTGTGAACATCAATGAAGAGGCCACCTACAGGATAGCCAGAGTCAGCTCTGCCTTTGGCAGACTCTAGGACAAGGTGTGGGAAAGGAGAGGAATCACCTTACAAACAAAGCTTAAAGTGTACTGAGCAGCTGTGATTCCTTCTCTGCTGTATGCCTGTGAAACCTGGACAGTATACAGTTGGCACGCCAGGCAGCTGAACTCATTCCACATAAGATGCCTCAGAAAGCTGCTGCACATCAACTGGCAGGACAGGGTGCCAGATACAGAGGTCTATCAGAGGGCTGAGATGGAGAGCGTTCACACAATGCTCAAATGCTCCCAACTCAGATGGGCAGGTCATGTGTGCCGTATGGCTGATTAGCACTTCCCAAAGAGACTGCTGTATGGCTAGCTGAAAGAAGGCAAGCGCTCTTACGGAGGCCAAAGGAAGCACTACAAAGACACTCTGAAGGCTTCCCCTAAGTGGTGCAGAATCAATCCTGATTCCTGGGAGGAAGCTGCACAAGATTGATCTGCCTGGCACACTCAGATCCAGTCTGGAGTAGCTGGCTATGAAGAGAGACGAGTGGAGGAGCAGAAGCAGAAATGCCAGCAGCGAAAGAGCAGAGCCAATGCCACCTCTCAGTTTGGCTTACCCCTGGCAACTACTTGTCCTCAGTGCAATAGACACTTTAAAGCAAAGATTGGTCTGATCAGCCATCTTTGTACCCACAACAATTCCCAGTGATACGTGAAGCTGTGGTCATCTTCACTTGTGAACGACGAACAACAGCACTATTAGGCTGAAGAGGGCAGGATAGACTTTGGGGTAGCGTTAAGCATAGGAGACTGATTGGCTGAAATTTAAATCAGGACAACAAACACCATTTTTTCTAGGCCAGGAATATGTACTGCTTGAATTGTGAAATTCTCCATGGTGCATGACCACCTTAGCAATCTGTTCATGAAAGAGGTTGAAGCTCAACCTTGTTAATAATCTTAATGGTGGATGCATTATCACAAAACACCATGATTTCTTTCTGGATTACTTTTGCAACCCAAGTAAGCCTTATGGCAAAATACAATTTATCATGACAACTGACTCTAAATAAATGCCATTGAGATGGATGAAAAGCAGGGATGTGCAGCTCCATCGCTGAGACTGATGTGATATGCATCTCAATGCATTGCTAACAATCTGATATATCCAGGATATATATGAAGCAACTGCTAATGTGATGTGATACATTTCACCCCTATTGCAATGTGGTGCAAATTTATATGATTTGGCTTAACTCAATGCAGTTCAACATGATTCAATGCAAAAGAATATGATGCTATGTAATTCTATATGGTACAGACAGTTTGAGTTTATATATCTTTACTTCTTCTTAACAGTTAAGTAATTTTAAAGATGCTCAGGATTAACCATGAAGCATAGTGCAGTGTGCTGTAACTACTGCCAGCAGATGGATGTACTGTACTTTACAGTTTCCTTAACATGCTAGCTCAGTGTAGCATAGCCTCACATCATTAGTGTAAAACAGTGTTTTACTAACACACATGCAGGTAAATGACTCGCCTGAGGATTTAATGCTTATTACTGATTATCTTGGAATTTAAAGGCTCTCAGGGAATGAGGCTATTAATGCTTTGAATGCCATTGGTTGAATAGGGAGTAGACAGATCTATGATGGGATGTTTGCCAGAAAAAATTCCTTGTGGCGGTGCCTATAGGATTGACACAAAAAGTGTTAAGAACCAATCATGGCCTTTCTCTATTTCCTTAATTAGCGGTGCATCCAGTACTTCAGGTTGTTTGATTGCTGACTTAAGGTTAGGGCAGATGATGATAAGTACTGGAAAAAGTTGAACCTGCTAGAAGCTTTGTACTAAACTAATCAACAAATAATGGGCAAAACAATGGATTGGATGCTACTTGGGGCCTTTTTTTAAGCTCATGGACATTCATGTCCTGGAAGGCTTAATTGTTCTTAACAAATTGTGACCATTGGGGCAACTGATTTTAGGTGATTGTCTCCAGGGTAGCTGCAAGCATGGATAAACTTACAATTTGGATGACTACAGATATTTTTTTAAATTTAAAGTGCAAGGGGTTATACATGGCACACTTCAACTCCTGTGAGACAGCAGTGTAACTTGAGCTTGGTGAATACGTAGACTTTGAACAAGGGAGGTGGAGTGCAAGAAAGACCTTGGAGTAGGAGATGGCACAACGTCCAGTGAACTGCCTGCTGATCAAGGCTAAATTGACTATGGATGAGTTAGTCTTTGGTTAAAGCACTGGACATAAACATATAATGTCTCTGTATAACTCAGGAGCCATGCTGAATTCCACTATGGTTAAATTTTTTGAGTCTAGGGTCGCTTTCTTTGAACTTGACAGAATCATCACCATGTTCCATAATGTGTTGCCATTGGACTCTGAATGTATCGAAACTTTATTAAATTAAATGAATTTAATTCCTGCCAGAATCTGCACTTGCATTTGAGGAGTGATAGCAACTGCAGGAGTAATGAAAGGCACACCAGTAGTTACAGCCAGATCTGTCATGGCGAGGGTTCTCCTGGGCAGGAAGGCTTTGGTGATGGGTGGTCAGAGGCTGGAGTAACTGGAGGACCCTGTGTCTAAGGACCAGGTCTCTGGCCGCTTGCAGCTGCTAATGGTCGCTTGCTTTGGCAGCAGGTTGGACTCTAGGTTGTTCGGAGGCTGGTGTTGTAGTGAAATCCCTGGGGCTGTGTTTTCTTTTGGCGTTCATTTCTGTCCAGTGCTTGTAGAGGAAAAGGTGATCTCTGACAGAGATAAAATATGCTCCCAAAAAGAAATGAAAGCTCTGTGTGATGAGTCCAATGGAGCCTGAATGCCATGGCTTTATAAGGCAGAGGGAAATTTCTCAATGGCCAGTCACAGATTGGTTGCTGTTGGCTCGCTGCCAACCTGGAGCTGCATCTGAAGGAGGACCTGCAGTGGTGGCTTCATGAGGAGGAGATGGGCAAATGTCCTCCAAGAAATCTGCATTCAGCAGTGGCTTTCCTCAAAATCAATGCTTGACATGATAAGGAATACACAAGGTAAGAGCATTTAAATTTATATTTTCCAGTCGTAGCACACTGTATCACAAGTGAGATGTTGTTTTGGAGCAAGCTCAGGAAGTGAAAAGGAATGACAGGAGCACTCCTTAAAAGAACTTCCTTCATTCAAGAGGCAATTATAATTGGTGCTTGTGACTAAGCTGATTGTCAGCTGATAGCTGGGAAATGGGCAGACTACTGTGGCCTGCCTGAACTAATGCTATGCTTGATTAATGATTGGCAGCACCATTTACAATATCTAAGGGCTGTCCTGAGATCATTTATATGTGTGGGACTCACAGTAAACCCAAAGAAATGTGGAATTGGGCAGGCGGAAGTACAGTATCTGGGCTTTCACTTGGGTCATGGGCAGGTGTGTCCCCAAATTAATAAGACTGCAGCAATTGCGGCCTGTGCAAGACCCAAGACCAAAAAAGGGTGAGGCAGTTTCTAGGACTGGCTGGCTATTACAGGAGGTTCATATAGTATAATTTTTCACACATCACCAGCCTGCTGACTGACCTCAGTAAAAAGGGGGCACCAGATCTGGTCCAGTGGATGGAACCATGCAAATGGGCTTTTGCCCAGGTTAAGGTGGTTTTGTGTGGGGACCAGCTGTTACATTCACCTGACTTTTCTCTCCCTTTTGTCTTGCAAACTGATGCATTCAACTGAGGGCTGTATTGTTCCAGGTGGTGGAGGGGGAGGAGCACCCTGTGCTGTACATCAGCTGCAAGCTCTCGGTATGGGAAAGCAAGTACAGCATAATTGAGAAGCAGTGTCTCGCCATCAAATCGGCATTCCTCACTCTCCATTATTAACTGTTGGTGATGCCCTTTCACTCTCTATTCCAACCATACCCTGCTCCAGTGGCTCCACCACATGAAGGATGCCAATGTGCAGATCACTCGTTGAACCTGTGCTGGATTATTGGCAATTTACTTGTGTGTCTTTTGTGTTCTTTCAGAGAGAAGCCAGTTACTTGGGGGAGACAGAGGTGAACTATCCAGTGTCGTGTGTGTGCGCGCGCTTGCGCAAAGATCAGAAAGAAGTCACTGAAAAGTGATCTTTAAATTAAAAATAAAATGAACCTTGAGTTGTCAAGCCTGTCTCCCATTTCCTCAGTCCCTCAATCTGTGAGAGTGTTAAACTTGGTTTAAGCCCTAGGTTTTGCCTCTGAAGACTGCATTTGTTGTTGAAAAGGAGAAACTACCACGAAGACCTGAGAGCTATCTATGGGAGAAAGTCAAGTCATTTTGAAGCTGACAGAAGAGGGAAAATCAATAAGAGACATTACACAAGCATTGGGCATAGTCAGTACAACAATTTGAAATGTCCTAACAAAAAAAAAAAACACTGGTGGACGAATAATTGGACAATAAACAGTCCAGTCAAAGAAAACAACAGAAACAGCTTCAAAATGGCTTGACTTTCTCCCATAGATAGCTCTCAGGTCTTCGTGGTAGTTTCTCCTTTTGAACAACAAATGCAGTCTTCAGAGGCAAGAGGCCTCGGTCAGTATTTTCAAGACCCAGGTCACGGTATTTCACGATACAGACCGACCTTAAGCTGGTAAATAGAGTCTCTTTTCTCTTGATCCACTTTTTGGTCCATTATAAGAGGACTGAGTTTGGTTAGTTAAAAAGGGCCTATATGTGAAAACACTCTAAATTACCCCTAGCTATAGATGAGTGTGTGAAAGTGTGCATGCATGGTTCCTTGTGATGGACTGGTGTTTAATCTAGGGTGTATTCCCAACTCGTGCTCAGTGTTCCTGGGATAGAGTCAAAGAAGCCTTTATTTATCACACATACAGTCAAGCACGGGGCAGCACGATGGTGTAGTGGTTAGCGCTGTCGCCTCACAGCAAGAAGGTCCGAGTTTGAGCCCCGTGGCCAGCGAGGGCCTTTCTGTGCGGAGTTTACATGTTCTCCCCGTGTCCGCGTGGGTTTCCTCCGGGT
>JAOBAM010000022.1:50000509-50014050 GCA_025212355.1 Notarius kessleri
CGCCCGTAGTCAGCTGGGATAGGCTCCAGCTTGCCTGTGACCCTGTAGAACAGGATAAAGCAGCTAGAGATAATGAGATGGGTATCAGGGATGTGTTCAGTTTAATGTCTGTGTAACTGATCACTGAGAGGATGTGGAAGAGAGAGAGGCAGGTGAGAGAGCCAGTCATCAAAGGCATTAAAAGCAACAATTTTCTCAATGTTCTCGATTGTCATTTAACCCCAAGTGATATTCAACCATCATAAATGATCCATGGCTGCTGTATCATATGGGTTACATTGTGTTACATTACATTGTGTTCACTATAATTTCTAGGGATCTCAGTAATTTTGTCATGTGTTTTTGTTGAAAATAATTATTTCTTGATGAGTGATTTGTTTTTCTCTGAATAAATTTCATTCGATTAAAGTTTGGATTCTTTTCATTTTTTTTCAGTGTAAGCTGAAGCTACTTCACCAAATGGTGGATTTTTTTTCCTAACCCTTTTTACTAATCGTTCCTGGGGTGCCAATAATTGTGGAGGGCACTGTATAATTTAGCAGGCATTTAATCCAAGTATTTGTCCAGATATCTGACCAAAAACAATATCAGACCATTTAAAAATCCTTCCTTTTGTGCTAATTTAATAACAGTACAGTTATTACCCGCATACATTATTTTTATAATGTATGCATTACAGCATATTTTATTCCATTTTTACAGAATATAATAAATATTCCACATTCTGTAAGTGAACAGCCAGGTGTAGGCCTTCTACCTGTGACGATTCCTTTTGGTGTATTCTTCGTCGGAAAGGGGGTCAAGGTCGGGCAGTGGGATGATGTAGCCACTGTCTGAGCTTAGTCTCTGCTCTTCGAAGCCGCTTTCACGCTCCCTCATCTTGCATTGGTTCTTATAGGCCACACCCAAATAGGTCTCATCGCTCTGCACACACTGCATGCGGGTCACTGCCGGGTGGTCACTCTTCAGGAAGTCGTTATTTACTCGCTCGTAGCTCTGCACAGACACAAACGTGTGCTATTATTCGGCTGGCCAATTCTGACCCATTTGGATGTCTTTCCAGTCTAATGTTTAGGATGAGCCGAAGGCGAGATTGTCTTATTCCAGTGTAATAAGACTGTTGTACTAGTGATATACTTAAGCAATAGACTTTTGAGATCTAACGGCTAAAATACATCTTCCATTACAACATTAAAATGTGCTCCTGTTGTTTAAAAATGCTTGAAGGAAATGGGGAAGGAAATTCTATCACCTACTCTATAGTAATCTGTATATTCTCCATTATATTCCCTTAAACACTGCTATAAACATCGTTCATTCAAACATTCTGTTTCATTTACACACCCGCTCTGTGGTTCTGTGAGGATTTGGAAAAACCTATAAAGAACTGCATTTTCCACCACACCCCTTCCCAAGGTGCTATTACAAAATTTAGTTAGCCCTTGGCCATGTGACTCTGGGAAGCTTGTGTTTTGAAGTGCCATGTGCGGTGCATGTTTAGGGAAGTCATTATAGCTAACAGACGAACACTCTGGGTGGATTTGGTTCTGTTGGGTGTTAGCTAGTTGGAGCGTTAGCATACTAATTGCGGTTATTGAGCGTCACACACCTAGTTTCTGTGCTCAAGCTGACAAACTATATTAATACCGCAGGAAACAGGAAGTTGGATTAGGCAGAATATGGTCAAGGTGACATGATTACTGCTGCGCACAAGTTCAAAGTTTATGGAAAGGGGAAAAAGAGAGAAGCAGTCACAAGAACAGAGGCAACAACGGGAAAAGGATTCAGTAAAAATACCTGAAGATAACATATAGGACCTATGAGATCTTAGGTCTACGAGATCTTACCCTCTTGTATCCGCATGGTAGCAGTGTGGCCACACTGTCACTCAGACTATGGAACGAGGGTCTCTTCTCTGGCTCATTGTTCCAGCACTTCGCCATCAGCTCATAACTACATTGACACAAACACACCAATCAGACAGGAAAGCTTGCAATACTTAAAAATAACGATGTGTTATCAAAGCTGAACCTACACATCACTGGAGGCATGCTCAGGTTTGGCCATCCTGTAGCCACTCTTGATCTTGTTATAGAAGCTGGAGTCCACAATCATGCCAGGATAAGGGGTCCCACCTGCAAAAATATATATCGGAGTAAAGATGAGCAAAGATTAATTGAGGATGCATTTTCATATCTCAAAAAATATTCAGAAATATAACCGGAAGCTGATGATATTACCCAAAGAAAAGATCTCCCACAGTAAAATGCCATAAGACCAGACATCACTCAGAGTGGTGTACAGGTTATCAAAGATGCTCTCAGGGGCCATCCATTTGACTGGAAGAAAGGTCTGTGTATGGAGAGAGAGAGAGAAACTTTAACAACAGTCCATAAAATGCATTGATACCGAACACATCACAGTGTATGCTTATGTAGGAAACATTCAACACAGAAACGTATCACAAAGAAGAGACACTTACACTTCCTTTGGATACATAGTTATTGTCATGCATAATGTCCCTGGCCAGCCCAAAGTCACAGATCTTCACAATCTTCCCATGAGACAACAGGACATTTCGAGCCGCCAAATCTCTGTGAACACACTGCATATAACAGAAATACATTACATCCAATTATAGGATCTTTCCATCAGTCTGATAGACAAGATTTTGATCAATTCTTCTGATCAATTCTTCAACCGTTGTTTCAATGGTCACACTGTACTACCATACTTAAACATATTGATCGAATATTCTTATATTGTTTCATTCTCTATCCACTCTCTATCTGTCATTATCCTACAGGGTGGTCTGGGGGGGGAACAGTAAATCTCCGGGATGCTCTTCAAACCATTTCTGGAAGTATTTAAATGACCACAAAACTAAATTCATACCTGATGTGTGGTCCTCTAATAGCACATTTTAGTAATATGCAATAGCATAGTTTAATAACATGTCATAATGTACAGAAACACGCTCTTATGTTCTATTCTGAGGATTTGGGCTTTTCTCAATCCACCCCAACCCAACAATTTAAACAGGTCAGTTGGGAGTTTCACAAAAACACTGGCTAGAACAACAGTTGCACCCTTAAGGATTGTGTGTCTGTGTCTGTAGCATTTACAGTATATCAACTAAAGTTAAGTGCTTCAGGTTAAAGCAAAGAAAACAGCTATTTTTTTGTGGTGGATTTCAGATTACTAACTAGTAGATCTGAAAGCTATTTTATGTACCGTAATATTTAGCTAAATTGCACGTGTTTTGGAAGCTCGTCTGAGGAAAATCATTATTAAAGTCAAGGCAATTAATAGCTTCCATAAAGTTTATTGCTTTATGTTGAGAATATTATGTTATTACACAGCCAGCATCAGTTATGGCTTCAGACTCACATTTTTGGAGGCCAGGAACTCCATCCCTCTGGCCACTTGATAGGTGAAGCTAAGAAGATCCATTGTGGTCAAACGCTCAGAGTCATCTGAGAGAAGCTTTTCTACCTCACTTTCTGTTGGACACACACACACACACAAATTTAAACACTGTAGCTTCCCCACAACTTCTTTGAACGTATGTGCATGTGTGGATGCCTTGGTCAGTTGTACATGAGCTGTGAGTACATTTTTACCAGACTGTTCATATAGGTCCTTGTAATGGCTGGGTGAAGCATGCAGCAAACCCCACAGACTACAATTATCTCCAGTAAATACAGGGTGCATGGAGTGCAATGCATCACATACCCAAAAACGAGGGTGGACGCCTTCACAATTGCAGCCAAAACATCAGTGTGTATGTAGATGTGTGGGTGGGTGTGGGTTTAAAAAAATTATTGCCAAGTCAAGCCAGATGCAGGCAAGCCAAACTGAACAGGGCAAACAGAGGAATACAGAAAGACGAGAAAATGAATAAAGACTCCAAAACAAATCAAATGCTTTGGTGGAAGTGAAAGAAAAACCATCTCCATGTTACAATGACCCAGGGAAGTATGTGTTATATCCATGTGCATGAAAGAATGAGTTTTGAATGTTTTTGTGGGATGCTTGCAAGAGCAAGTTTGCTGAGTGTGTGTTTTACCATTGATGTGTTTGTGAGAGGGAGGGTGATCATAGTCATCTCTCTGAAGGTCGAAGTATTTGGAGGCATTGCTCCTCTCCAACATGGGGACGTATTGCATTGTGTCTGCCTGCTTCATATCCATGTATTCTCCTTTCTCCTCAAATGACAGGATCACGTAGCTGAGGGCACACACACACACACACACGGGACCATTATCGTGACTAGTTGAAAACTAGTTGGATATAAAACCTCTGCACAAGCTGTCAAGCTGCAAAGCTTGTCAGCTTGTTTGTGTGTGCATGTGTGTGCATGCTAACCTTCTGCTGCTCTCATCAGCTGGATTGATGCCAAAGATGTCCAGGTCCTTCTTGCCTTTCTCAGCCTGCCGACTCAGGAAGCTGTCTCTGTTCTTATGCAGGTAGTTCACCAGGTCTCCATAAAAACAGTACTCGGTAATGATGTAGATAGGACCTGAGAGAGAGAAAGGTAAAAAGAGAGTTGGTATACAATCACACTAAATCAGCAAAGATGGTAGAGCAATAAACTCACCTCAGTGTGTGTGGGTACAGTTTTTGTACATGTGTGTTTGTATACCTGATTTGGTGCATGCGCCCAGCAGGTTGACAATGTTAAGGTGGGGCCCCAGGTGAGTCATGATCTTCAGCTCCGACATCAGTGCTTGCTTCTCACTGGAGCGAGCCGTTGCTGAGAGACCAATCAAAAACCAACCAACCAATTAACCATTCATGCACAAGACCTGCCAGATAAATTCGAGCAAACTGGATCAAATAAAGCTCCAATAGACAATGAAGCATATTTCTTTGCTCTCTTAAAATTGTGCAAGCTAACTCACGTTTGAGCATCTTCACTGCAACCTTCATTACTGGCTGAGAACGACTGAGTCCATACGCAGTGCCTTCCACCACCTTCCCAAAGGCCCCTGAGCCCAGAATACGGCCTGTGACAGACATTCGGACAGTGAATCATACGCTTGATTAGCATATGCAAAGTTTCACACCTTCCACCGATATGGTCAGGGCTTTAGGTGAAAGTTAGCCGAGGCTGTTTTGAAACTCAAAATTTAAACAAATATAATCCCTCCCTACAGTATTTCCTCCAAAGTCACACCTAAAAAAAAAAAATCACGCCTGAATTCTCGTGCAAGCAACACCATGTAAATCGTGTTGACTGTCCTGACTAGCTGGAGGTTGGTAATCCACAAGATTTGTTCTGTCTCCCATTTAGGGAGATATTTTTAAACTGTTATTTTAGTGACAACTGCTGGAATGTGGGGAGACCTCATAATAATCAAATAATACCAAATAACTAAAAATAAATAAATAAAAAAAATACCAAATGGGATTTGACTCACAGTTTCAACCCATTGATCCCACCTTTAAGCTAAACATTTCATAGTCGGATACATTTGCATTGTCTGGTCTTACATACCAAATCAGTCACTGGTATGTGATTTACAACTGGTCTATTGAAACCCAATGATTGTTCTCCAGTCATATCAGAGTTTGCCTTGATATTTTCTTCCCGAGTTTGAGCAATAATCAGTTGCACAACAACGGTTGATCTGGTGTGACTTTTGAGAGAATGGAGCAATTCAGGGAACAAATAATATTGCCAAGCTAGCTCAATAGGTTTTCTTGCAATCGTAAGCAAAAACATCTCCAAGAAACATGCAAGCTCAGTGGACTGTAATTGCTACATAATAATGAATAGTTGCTCTATTTTTCAACACCACAGCCTGGCAAACCCTTGTTTTCGATTCACATATTCTCTGTTAGTGAATTCACTGGATTTAAAAAATAAATAAAATAAAAATCACATAAATGATTGCTTTTTTAAAATAATCCTTTTTCTCTTACATAGGTGGCTTTTTTTGCCAGAAGATTTTCTTTACATTCAGTCTGAGGGTTTCTTAAAGCTGTGTGTTGCATCCAATCATCAGACTCAACAGGGCTAACACATGGCTAGCCAACAGGACATCTGTGACTGTTCAACTACACCGCTATGGCTTTATGTTAAAGAAAAACCACCTTTCATCACAGCCACTATGAACCCACCAAGTGACCGCTGTGCAGACACACATACCACATCTTGGCAATTCTGGTATCACAAGACTGCACCCACAGCAGTCTGAAACAAGCCAACGCACCTGACCACAATCCAATCGATTACATCACCACCAGTCAAAGAGCCAGCGGGAGGACGGCGGAACATGGATGTGTTATTGACTTACCAAGGACAAGGCCATCACGTGGGAACTCCCAGCGTGTGTCATAGGGCAGCTGCATGGGATCCACATAGATGTACTCATGCCCATCTGGACTGACCGACTCAATGACACGCCACCTGATCTCATAGCGTGGTTTCTGAAATGTATATAGATGAGACTAGTTTTTAGATGTGAGCTACATTGGTGAGCTTAAAACAGAGTTTAATGCCACACAAGATAAGACAAATACGAATCTGGGCATTGGTTAACTTATCAATGTACAAAATCTCAAGTCATATTTATCCTTTGAGCAGCAAGGAGAAAATTACAGCCACATAAAGTAAACAAGTCTTGGCTTAGGCGCCTTGAAATCACACTGAGTGTAAAAGTAAACACATGATTCAAAGAATGAATAAAAAAATGCTAATTATAAATTGAATGAGTGAATTAAAGTGAAGTCAACAAGCAAGAGGACAAATGGGTGAATATTATGAATCTGGTAGTTAGTGAATGAGAAAATGAATGTTGAGTGACTGAAAAAAAAGATGACTGTGGAAGTGTGTACCTGTTTCCAGATAATGACCAGCACAATGAGTGAGATGATGACAATAACCAACAGCACCAGAACAGCAGCCGCCACAGTGAGCTCTGAGTGTGGACCTGAACACATCATCACCATGGGCATAAGAGCAAATTCTAATTTGATAGTTTAGTCATTCTGAGAATTTACAAACCAATAAATAATTGATTTTGCTCGTCTAATAATGTCCCGGATACTGACCATGACTGAAAACAAGTCTGTACAAACTAAGTCTTAATTTCTCCATTGCATTACTTAATCCAATGTACCATCTTGAAGCGCAAACTTTGAATTTGGTTAAACGATTTACCATGTAACTCAGCTATTAAAAAAAAAAAAGAAAAAAAAAGTGGCCCACAGTCACTGAATGGATAATCCAAAAGGGCATATGGCATATGGATTTCTCTTTCACAAGTGCCACATGGGGAACCTATCAGGAGTTCACTACATGGGGAGCCTGACAGAATGATGCTAACAGATGTAAGGGTTATCAACAAAGAGTAACATTGGTAGCACAGAGTTTCCTTTTGTGAAACACATAATACCAGGACCAAATGGTACAGAAGTGTCTGGGTGATGATATGACAAAGACAATGGACAGATGATTAATGAGCGTTGAGGAAAGTGTTGACTGCTTGTGACTGAAAAGTGACATTTGACAAGTAACAGATCTACTGGAACGACACAGTCAGTTGTCTAGACCACTGTTTCTCAAGCTATTTGCAGCTAGACACACCTTTAACTGGAAAATAAATTCCATAGACATCTTCAGTTTGGATTTATTCATGAACAGTTTTGAAATTTGACAAATAATATTTTATGGAGCCATGCAGCTTTCTATTCCTGAATTTTCCTCTGATAGAACACATTCCGTCTGAGTTGGCTTTGGTGCGTGGACCCTTAAACATGATAACCTTCATAATATTATTTGGGATTTCCACCATTGTAACAAGAGAATAATAATTAAAAAACAAAAACAAACAAACAAAAACCACAGAACCCATGGCTATGCTTCACAGACCCCAGGAGGGCCTCGGACCCCATTTTGAGAACCAGTGGTCTAGGATGGTTTCATCCATGCCTTTAACATGGTTATTTTTGAGATCTGGAACTGATTAAAGGGATTAAAAATAATTGCATTTAATCCTACATGAGACAGTATTGTGCCAAATCTATTCAATTTCACAATTTTCCTGAAGGGAAATGTAGTCAGGCTACATGAGCCATAGGATGATGGAGAATCTCACCACTGGACACCAGTTTAATCTCGCGGGATACAGCAACCATCTCATTGCGCGCCAGGCAGCGCACGGCCAGCGTATTTTCCAGATGCCCAAAGATCACTTGACTCTCCAACTGGTTGTCCTTGTCCATGTGTGTCTCAATGGTGATGCCAGTGGTGTTGGTCTGAAGAGGTGACCACTCGTTTGAGTCATTGGAACACCTTAGGAATAAGGAAAAAGGGTGAATGTGATGAGGTCAGAATACTTTTGTCACACTGTCATTGACACTGACTGTGAATGTGACAATTTATAGCTAAGAAAAAGGAACAGGGGTGGGTTCCTCAAAAGCCTCTTAACGCTAAGGGCATCTTAACTAGGAGAGAGAGTATTCACTGTGTAGGAGCCATTTTATTCTCGCTTATAGGTAGGTTTTAGTGTAGTATTAGATTTAGCCATTTGTGGGAGCACTTCATTTTAGTTTAGGTCACGCAGGTCACAGGTACAATTGCAGGTGCCTGTGATTAGGAGGGAGGACGGCTTGGACTGGGGAAAACGCACGGTTCTTAGCGTAGCCGGGTGCCAGCCGAAATGCCAGATTATCTTTCATTGCACAGCACAAACAGCACGAGGTGACATTGAATTTAATATAAAAACTAAGTTTGTAGTAAACGGGGAACAACCCCAAAAGGAATTTTTTTTGGCTGGACATTCCACTGTTTGCTGCGCGTTTGAGAACACCTGCAGTCTGGGCCGAGGCTTACAGGGTAGCCTTTACACACTGTGATGCTCGCTCTACCATTTAACGATGATCTTTGTGCTACGATGCTTTTGGGAAAACCATCCCAGATCAGTACTGAAAGCGTATGTGTGAAATTAAAAAAAAAAAAAACTGAAAAAAAGAAAAAGGAAAGAACTTGTAATGCAAAACAAAAAGCAAAATATGAAATAAAATAGAAAAAAGACAATTGTTGCAGTTATAGTGAGAGGACCAGGTCTCAGTTGTACTTACTGTTTAATGTTTTTACAGATGTACCACTCCACCTCAGGGACAGGAGATCCTCCGGCAACACAGACCACAACCTGGCCTGTCTCTGAGCCATGGTGTAGGTCCAGCAGGTCCACAATTACAGCAGGAACTATGATACACACACAGGAAAGCATTATTATTAACAGAGATATGCACAGCTACATCGGTTAGTACATATGCTATCAGAAACCATATAAGACAAAGCCATTCAGAACTTCTAAAACCAAAAAACAGCTTAAGAGAAAGTTAATGTAAAATTCTAACATACATGAAAATGCAGGCAAAACAGAAACAGATTGGACAAAGAAAGCATGCATGCAAATGCATGAAAATAAAGTTGCGACTGAAACACCTGCAAATTCAGAGTAAGTCATGACAAACCCAGGGGACATGACAAGGCATTAAACATTCCTGGATTTTACCTTTGACTTGAAGGATGAACGAGTGGCTGGCGCTCTGGTTGCCTATCTCAGCTCGCACCGTGTAGCTGCCACTGTCCTCGGCCTTAGCTCTAATCAGAGCGAGAGTACTCTGGTACCTACACACACACACAAACACACACAGATTGTTAGTAAATTAATACACCCTATACAACAACATGTCTAAGTGTGTTGAAAATGTATATGAATGTGAACCCATGAACTGGACGTCCCTCCACTAAATCCCATTTCGAGTTAAATCTTTTTGCAAATGAGCCTCATTCTAAAAGCGCATATGTTACGTCAAATCGTGTGTGTCCTAGGTTTCTAACCTTGTCTCGCTGATCGCCCGGAGGGAGGTAGTCAACTCGGCAGCATTATCACCCAGTACAACGCCATCCTTCAGCCATGTGACTTTGGGTGCAGGAAGAGACTCAATTTCCACTTGGAACTCACGAACGTCATTCAGTTTGGCCGTCTCCACAGGTGCAAACATTGGTGCTAGAGATACAAACTCCATCTCTGGAGAGTTTGGGATAGAAGAGTAAAAGAGTAAACATCACCAAACAGGAATGGCATATTCAGTTTGCAGTCATAACATCAAAATGCCAAGAAAAACCCTGCTTTCTAGCCACATTTCCCAAACCCTTAACAGAAACTGCTTTTGGATTGTATCAGTTCACTGTAAAGATAAAGCTATGGCTGAATTATGATTCAAATACAAACACTTCTCAGTATTTTTTTTTTTTTTGGTTTGGTTTTAAGTCTAGTGTATTTAGCTTGAACTGACAGATGGGTGATAAATTAAAGGAAATCCTGTACTGATGTAAACTGAATGAAAATGCTAGGCTATCACAAGCATCCTTCCAGTACGTCTTTGGATCTCTACTGGAATGATGAACATTCTGTTTTTCAATTGTTCTTCTAAAACATATTCCCTCAACTACTGTTTTGATGATGATGGTGTTCCAACACGCTAGCCCAATTTGTGCTCAACTGAGTTCAGATCTGGTGACTGTGATGGTCATAGCATAAGATATACATTATTTTCATAGTCATCAAAAAATCCAATGATATTTCATGCCCTGTGAATGGGATCACTACCATCCTAAGAGAGCACTCCCATCACGATAGACATAGCTACAGATGAAAGTGACTTTGTATTGATTTGAGTGATGTTTCTCGCTAATAAGACAAATGGAGGGAACCAATGCCAGTAAAATACTCCTATCACAACTCCCCCATCCCCAAAACCAACAGAGAGCCACCATTATTTTTCTTTGTCACCTGTCTGTATACAGACTATACTGTATGTACCATGCATAAAACTGTGTATTAGAGTTTGTTATCTGTACCATAGACAGTAATGGTGAGCTCTTTGGTTTGACCCTCATTGCTCATAATGTCAGTGATGGAACAGGCATAATTTCCACTGTCTTTAGTTCTGGCATCAGACACAATCAGGGTGTAATAGATTTCCTGGTCTTTCTTGTTCTCCTTTACTGACGTCTTGGCACGGTCCGCCTGACAGAGACAGACAGACAGAGTCAACCATCATTAATTAATTGAAGAAAATGTGAATATTATGAATCTGTGACTTCAGCCTTTGTTGTATTGTTGCCCATATGACTACCAGAACATGCTTACAATCATATATGAAACTTTTACTAAGACAGACTATGATGGAATATTTATCTCTATTTATCTCAATATTTGTCGCTCACCATCTTTCCAGGATATTTCCATTGTTGTTCCAGCAAGTCACTGCCTTTGGCTATACAATTTACTATGAGGGTTTCCCCAGCCAGCAGAGCCTTCCTCTCCACTTTTAGCTCTACATGCAGCCCTGAGCCCCCTGAACAAAAAACGAGAGCGACCAAGAGAGGTGTACTAACATAAATTTGATATTTAAATCATTGTCAAGGTGGTGTATCCTACCATGCAAATATACCTTTATTTTTGTAGTTGTATAAAACACACACACACACACACACACACGCATCCTTACCTATCCAGCCATGAACAATGTAATTCTCGCTCTTTTGCAGTTCTCCATTCACAAGGGCTTGACACACATATGTCCCAGGTATGAAGTTGCCTTGAAACCCCTTCTTGCTGTCATACTCGGCGGGCACGATCTGCTGAGTCTCCACATGGAATAGCGTCACAGGAACATTCGGATCAGACACGCGGCATGGAACCTCCATCTCCTCTGGGCTCTTCAGCACATGGTGCCCAAAAGGCAACAGGGGGGGCAGGAATGTCATGTTCGGATCTGAGAGAGAGAGAGAGAGAGAGAGAGAGAGAGAGAGAGAGAGAGCGCATAAAAGAAGTTTGGCTTATTTATTTATTTAGCAAAACAGGATGTGCAGAAAAATGCAGTCACATTCCAAAGAAAGCAAAGCAAAATTCAGTCAAATTTGTAGCAAGAAAAAACAAATATAGTCAAATACAAGTTTACATAACACCATCAATGCAAGTTTACGTAAGCACAATGTCCTGTGTCTTGTCTCCTCATTGTCTCTACCTCTTTCTCTTTATCCCTCCATACCTGGCACAAAGATGTAGATGCTGCTCTCATCTGTCTGATTCCCTTTCTTGTAGAAACAGGTGTATTGTCCTGTGTGTGCTGCTATAGCATTGTCCACAGTCACTGTGGAGACGAACAAGCCTTTCTTATCATCTAACTTCTGCTTGTCAAGGGGGACAGGGCCTTCCCAGACCACCTCTGATTGGCCCCGACATGTCAGTCTGAACATGGAGTGAAGGAACACCACCATAGTGTCTTTCCTGGGCCAGATTACTGGGGCCAGCATGGACTGCATTATCTGGGGCTCACCAGCTGGAGTGGACACACACAATTTACTACATAAACTCAATTTCTAGAAAACTAGGACAGACATCAATACCATGGCAGGATTGGTCAACTACAGTGAAATCACTGGATACAGGTAATTTTGCCCAATGACCATTTTGTCCAAAAGTTAAGATATTTCGTCCAATAGTTAAGACTTTCATCCAAAGCCTTTTTCATATGCACTATCAATTATTTTTTATTTCAGGTATTTGTTTGTTCGAAAAAAGGAGGAATTCTCAATGGAATTTGACCGAAGCAAAACACATTGTTGCAAAATGAAAACAAAACCGGAAATGATGGGAATCAGTGAGTGTCAACTTCAGGCACGTTCAGCTGGGGCCACTTGTGGGGAGAGATCGTTTTTATTAGACAAAATTACATAGAAAATCTATACTCGCACTTCCCAGATATCCTAGGCAAGTGCGAGATATGATATCCAGATATGAGAAAATGTGCATTTTCTCAGTCTTTATATAGGTACGCTGATGCCTCTTGATCATGTGCAGGTGAGCCTCATTAACAGTGCATGTCCGCTTGGGTGTGCTCTGGACTGCGCGCACGCGCCGAGCGGACTCTCACACGCACGCTGTTAATGAGGCTCACCTGCACATGGTCAAGAGGCATCAGCATGCCTGTATAAAGACTGAGAAAATGCACGTTCAGTGCGAAGTATTACACCACATCAGTGCACATTACCGAGCCTTATTCTCCTGTGTAGATTCCCTGGGTTTCTGATACTGTTTCTGTTCTTAGTTTCTGTTTTTGTCTTTACCTGATGTAGCCTGTTTGTGCCTCACCCAACCTTTTGCTAGTTTCACGTTCACGAGATTGCCTGCCGTTTTGGATTGTTTGCCTGTGTGTTTTCACAATTGTTAATAAACATTACTCTTTCACTTGCATCCGTCTCCTACTGCTCTCTGACAGTGGGGGGTACATATAAGTTATTAGGTATATAAATCATGGGACACACAGTCATAAACCTGCTTAATGCACTCCCTTAAATTAATAAAATACTATTTAAATAAAATATTTATTGAACCATTTTACTGATTAAGGCTGTGTTGGCCTTATTAAGACTGGCTATATGATGAATTAAATGGCTTCACTGGACTCAAAGCTTGGAGAGCAGCCTGTAATGGTAAGGGTCTACTTGTTTA
>JAOBAM010000022.1:51371325-51382914 GCA_025212355.1 Notarius kessleri
GGTGAAATTGTTTCACTTATTAATTCCCACATTATATATGTAATGATTATCCATCCATCCATTACCTGTAGCCACTTATCCTGTCCAACAGGGTCGCAGGCAAGCTGGAGCCTGTCCCAGCTGACTATGGATGAGAGGCAGGGTAAACCCTGGACAAGTTGCTAGGTCATCACAGGGCTGACACATAGACACAGACAACCATTCACATTCACACTTATGGTCAATTTAGAGCCACCAATTATCCTAGCCTGCATGTCTTTGGACTGTGGGGGAAACCGGAGCGCTCATACGAAACCCACGCGGACAACATACAAACTCCACACAGAAAGGCTCTCATCGGCTGCTGGGCTCAAACCCAGGACCTTCTTGCTGTGAGGCAACAGTGCTAACCACTACACCACCATGCTGCCTCATGTAATGATTAATGATGATATATTCACATGTTTCAAGACCTCATCGACTGACTTTAGCAGCGAATAATGCTTTTTGTGAGGACGAACATTTCAAATATTCTCTTAGAAAAGTTATTGTTAAGAGTTCTTTTTATGAGTGCGTTAGGGAAAACCATGTAGAGAGAAAATGTTTGTTGCTTAAGAGCAGCTTTCATTTTGTTCTTCAGCCCTAAAGTGCAACGTTATTGCGAAATTCACCCCTGATGTTACTCATTTTGAAAATGAATAAAAAATAAACATGTAAACCTAGGTATTTTTATTTTTGTTCCATGTTTTTCTACTTTGTCCCAAATCAGTCAACATAATGTCCCATATTTCCATCAAAGTCTGATGTCACCCAGTAAAAAATAATGACAGAAAAAGAGACATCTGAAAGCCAGTATATGTGACAAACTGAGAAACTAATGTTGTGGCAAGAGAGTAAATACTCTCTAATGCAATACGAATGTAACTGCTACCTGCAAAGAATTTCACACAATCTACAAAAGCTGAAATCTTGACCAAGGTCTCCCTACTCTCCACTAAGAATAATTAACTGTTCAGGGAGGTTTCTTTTTTCAGTAAGGTATATGTGGTTTTTCAGTAAGGTATATATGGTGTTGTATTTTTTTGTTTTTTGTTTGCCTCCCTCCCAGTAAAGTATATGTGGTTCTTGTAACACCAACAATTTTCTTCTTCAACCTCATTTGTACTGTGTTGATTATTTTGCCTATGTGATGGATCTAACATCTCTTTTCTGCTGTTTATTTCTGCTTTTATTTTGTGACAGATTCCATTGAATGTCACCAATGCGATCAAGACGACTGGTCAAATCCTCAGCGAAATGAATGTGTGAAGAAGGAAATTGAATATTTGTCCTACAAAGAAACTATGGGAATTTTGCTAACAGCTGTTTCTATTATTGGCGCATTTATGACAATGGTAATCGCTATCATATTCTTAAGACATAAAAATACCCCAATTGTCAAGGCCAACAACTCTGAGCTGAGCTTCCTACTGCTCTTCTCTCTGACTCTGTGTTTCCTTTGTTCACTTACTTTCATTGGTCAGCCCTCTGAGTGGTCCTGTATGCTGCGGCACACAGCGTTTGGGATCACCTTCGTCATCTGCATCTCCTGTGTACTGGGAAAAACATTAGTGGTGTTGATGGCTTTCAGGGCTACACTTCCAGGCAGTAATGTCATGAAATGGTTTGGGCCTCCACAACAGAGATTCAGTGTTCTTTTTTTCAGTCTCATACAGGTCCTTATTTGTGTGCTTTGGTTGACAATATCCCCTCCATTCCCCTTTAAAAACCTCAAGAGCTATAAGGAAAAAATCATTCTCGAATGTCATTTGGGTTCAAGCCTAGGTTTCTGGGCTGTGCTGGGTTATATAGGTTTTTTGGCTCTTTTATGTTTTCTTTTGGCTTTTCTGGCTCGGAAGTTGCCTGATAATTTTAATGAAGCCAAATTTATCACATTTAGTATGCTGATTTTCTGTGCAGTTTGGCTCACTTTTATTCCGGCTTATGTCAGCTCCCCTGGAAAATTCTCTGTAGCTGTAGAGATATTTGCCATTTTAGCATCAAGCTATGGTTTATTATTCTGTATATTTCTTCCAAAGTGTTATGTAATAATACTAAAGCCAGAGAAAAATACTAAAAAGGAAATGATGGCCAAAGTTATTTGAAGCATTTGCTGTTTTGGTTTTAGTACACCCTTTTATCCTTTGTACAGCATGTGACCCATTCAAAATTAACTTCAGCTGTATAATATTTTAGACCAAGCTCAGCATATTTTTGTGAGGCAAGTTCTATAAACTGATTTTGAATTATGTGTAATGTTTAAATTCTTAGTATAAATACAAAATGTAGATACAAATATGCTAAAGCGATAATATGTGACCTGAGAGTCAGCTGAAGAACGTTTGCTTAATTTTACAAGTCTAATGACAACTGGCCACTAGATGTCCTGACTCAATAACCAAAATGAATCAGTCCATTTAATTCTGGGGAGCTGATCACAACTTGATAACGCCCAATGTGTTAGTTACCTCGAAAAAATTTTTCATGGCCGAAAATCATTGGCTGTTCTATAATGTGGTCTCATATCATATCTCATACTGTACATGTTTAAATGTGAGGCAATTACGTTCAGAAAGTCAGTGTAAAATTCACAGCTCAAAGAAATGTCATACTCAGCATCATTTTAATGTGCTTTTCTTCAGCACAAAACATGGACATTGGCGTCACATAGACTAAGCTTGTTTTGTCAAGTTAATCAACTTTATTTCATAGTATGCAGTGGTAACACGTGCTTATAATTCTGTGCTATGCCAGTGTGAACAATTTGCACAATATACTGTATTTACTTTCTCATAGAAAGACACAACTAAATGAAGCTTTGGGCTCCAGTAAATGACACCAGATATATGATTTTCTTACAAATATGTATTTTTGCAGTGGGAATGATAAAGATCTGTAATGGTCATGTCTAAGGCCAACCCCAACGTTTTTTCAAATTATTTATTTATTCCAATTGTATTGAACTAGATATGATGATTATATGAGACTATACTGTTTAAAATCATTTTCTAAAACATTTTTCATGAAATTCACTGGAGTTACACTATGCTATGCTATTATGCAAATGAAATGATTCACATTGAGAATGGTTGCTCATGCTTACCTTCCTATCCACTCATATGTATTGAAATTAATCCCAATTATTACATGAAAATAATTGTTAAATTTATGCAGATAAGCATAAGGCCTACAGATCTTCTATTGTATCTTTATATCTTTGTTTGCATTTATGGTGTACTGATGGGGCTTGGATTGTTTCTGTGCAATAAAGGTGCTTCAAGGTAACTTCTTTTGTGTAAGTCTATTTTTGGCTACTTTTGATATTCAGTCTTCCATGACAGGAACAGAGAGTGAAAACATGGCTTGGGAGGTAGTATCAGATTGAGGACTACCCATTTGATGGCCAGATAGTCATTCTTGATTGTGCTGTACTTTGTCTCCTTCACTGAGAGCTTGCAGCTGATGTACAGCACAGGGTGCTGCTCCACCTCCACCCCCTCTGACAAAATGGCCCCCAGCCCTGTCTGTGACATGTCAGGCTGTAAGGCAAAAGGGAAGCAAAGTCAGGTGAATGCAACAACAAGCCCCCACACAATACCACTTTAACCTGGGCAAAAGTCCATTCACCTGGCTCCCTCCTTTGGACCAAATCTGGTGCCCCTTTTTCAGTGAGGTAAGTCAGCAGGGTGGTTACAACCAAAAAATTAGGTACAAACCTTGTGTAGTAGCCAGCCAATCCCAGGAACTGCCTCACCCCCTTTTTGGCATTGGGTCTCAGGCAGGCTGCAATTGCTGCAATCTTAACAATTTGGGGAAGTACCTGCTCATGACCCAAGTGGAAGCCCGAATACCATATTTCACCCATCCAGTTGCAGATTTCCTTGGGTTTACCATGAGTTCTGCTCATTTCAGCGATCTCAGGACAGCCCTCAGATGTTGTAAATGTCACTGCCAATCATTATTGAAAATGATGATGCCATTTAAATAGGCAGTGGTATATGCACTGTGTGGGCAGAGGATTCTGTGCATGAGTCATTGAAATGTCGTTGGAGCTACAAACAACCCAAATGAAAGGGTGACAAACTAGTGTCACACAAGTGCTGTGGAAAAGGACATTTTCTGTCAGAACACTGGAGTTAATGGAATCTGTGAATATCCCTTGAGTAAGTCCAGTGTCGAATAAAAAAAAAAGCCTTGCCTCATATATTGAAGAGTTCTTCAGCGTGAGCCACTGAATGTGTGTCAAATTTTGACACTGTACTGACTTCTCTAATGTCTGCACAGAACTGGACTGACCTGATGGTTTTGGGAACCAAAACCACCAGGCTGCTCCAATCACTGTGCAACTCCTTGATTATGCCCATTTCAAATGTAGCACTGAGTTTATCCAGAACCACATTGTTTTGTGTTTGGGAAACCTATATTGGCAGCTGCATACCAACATCCCTGGAGGTGTCTCAGTGTGGTGCTCTGTCAGGTTAGTGTGACCAGGCAGACTCGAAAACACATTGAAGAATTTGTCCTGCAAAATGGCAACCTGTGCTCTCTGAGATGGTGAGAGGTAGTCTCCACAGGGGTCCAGGGTGAATTGGGCTGCACTTTAGAGACTTATATCCCAGCTCCTCCCTCTCAGGAACCACCATGGCCAGAGCCACAGGAACTGCCTCTCGCCACAGTTTCAGGAAATTGAGGTGGTAAATCTGAAGTATGCCATCGTTATCCATTCACCTGACCTCATAATCATCTTCTCCAATTTACCCTGTGACCTGACTCATTCCTTTTCCCATGCATTATCCAATCCCCCCAAGTTTTGCTGCAGTAGGACCCATCAATAAATAAATGCTTTCCTAAAACTTTAAACCCTGGCCAATTTGTCCCCAGACTTAGTGGATGGGTGAGGTGAGGACTAATTGTCACCACTACATGATGCTTTTTGGCCCTAAATTGGATAGCGATAGGCACTAGTTTATATTCATGAACATTCCCATGTGCACACCTCAAATTCTCCAATTGCACATTTACTGCATTGAATCAGGCTTTGCTGAACTGTGGTCTGATTACAACCTGAGTCCACCAAGGCCTGATGTGTAGTCCCCTGAATACTCACTGACATTCTGGACATTCCTGCTTGATCAGGGGAGACCCAAGGCATGTCAGGAATGCAGCTCTGAATCACCACCTTCTTAAGGGATGCTGATCCCAGAATTGCCCAGCTTTCCCACCATACTTGCAGACCTGACAGCATGGACAGTTCCACCTGTGGAGAGAGCAAGGGAGTTAATGGCAACATTGGCATGGAAGCACAAAGGGTGAGGGGAAATGGGAAGGGACACAGGTTCAGGGAGCATGCTTTGGGAGAATTGGCCCCTGTTTCCACGGTGCAGGTATAGTGGAGAAAACACAGTGGGAGAGGGAGAGAAAGACAGAGAGAAGGGCCAGGGGTGGCTGCTCCCAGAAACACTTCTGGAAGGACATTGTAACTCCAGTACCTATGCCAAGATCCAAGCCTATGTCCAAGGCCATGCCCATGTTAATACTGGTGAACATGCCAAGATTCAAGCCAATGTCCAAGTCCACGCCCATGATAATGCGAGCTGAATGACTTCTGACCGGTGGCACTCACTTCACATTTGATGAAGATGTTGGAGCGACTCTTCCTCAGCCATCCCAGACCCCAGGTGCAACACACCCAGGACTGTCTGCAGTTAACTCAAGGTTATCTAGTGAAGGATACCATGAGTTGGCCTAGTGGTTAGCATGTCTGCCTCTCAATCAGGAGATCATGAGTTCTACTCACAGTCAGGTCATACCATCATAAAAATGGTACCTACTGCTATCTGGCAAGGCATGCTCCAATACAGATGTGAGTGGGAAGTCAAACTCTTGCGGTTACCAGAGGACTAGGCCCCCCCCACTGTAACTCTATAGCTATGTAATATAGGTGAGAGACCGAGGGCTATGAAAGGGAGATGAGCTTTATACCTGCATGTCATTAGCAAAACACTGTCATTGATATAAAACTTAATAGGTAGTAAACTGAAATAAAAATGGACTGATATGTTGAGATTATCTTTTCCTGGGAAGGACGTGATTTGTGAGATAACAATATACCAATTTTTAAAATTGAGTTTTGACAATTATCTATTCACAATACTATACTGGATTTTCCTGAAACTGCTTCATTTTTACTTTTTTTTTTATATTACAAACTCTCTGAGGGGTAGACACAACTGAGTTTGAATGGATAGTAATAAATATAATCAATTCCATACCAGTTTGGATTGATTATTTCATTAATTACAAAACAGCTCATATTAACAGTTAACAGTTTCCTCAGGGAACATGAACTTTCACAACTGCCACTGCTCAGACAGTGAATATTACGATTGTGAGGGGAAAAACAGGCTCTAAACTGTGTAATTATGTGCAGAAAGAGCTGAACTATAGCAATAAAATAAACACCCTGCCAATCAAAGTGTGGGCATGAGGACCTGACAGCCGGTGCCTTCTGCTGTTACATATAAAATCTGCACCATCCTGACGTGTGGTGTGTGGGGTATACACACACACACACACACACGCGCGCGCGCACACACACACTATACAGTGTGTTACTGAGTGACTGCATGTTAAGTAATTAAATCAATGCTTTCATGCATGATAATGCAGCACATGGGTGGAAATGTGCCAGGATGTGAGCTCAATGCCTGAAAGGGCTGTGTGACTTCTTCCCCCTTCTACTGTGGGAAACCAAGTACTGGCAACCAGAATATCTCAGTCAGGACTGAGAACAGTCCTCAAGCATGTCGAATTAAAATGCATGAGTGATTGTTGAAGCATATATGGTAGATGTGTTTTGATGTGTTGGTAAGGACGTGATGATGTGTGTACTATTCAGACCTACGTAAGAGGTGAACAGCACACACACACACACATTACATTGTTGTGGTGTGTGTGTGTGTGTGTGTGTGTGTGTGCGCGTGCATGTGTGTGTGTTAAATGACATGTCTTCTCTGGTTGGCCTCTTTGGTAAAAAGTCTGATTGTTGTAGATAGTGATTTAAAGAGAATATGTGGGTGGACAATCAGCACTGTTCTCACAGGGAAACAGTGTGTGTGTGTGTGTGTGTGTGTGCTTTAATCACACTGTGTGCTTTTTATCCCACTGAGTGTTATTGTTCATTCTGCAGGACAGCACTACAAAATGCGAAGCTTGAAACATGTTAAAATCATGCTACACTATCAGCTCACTCTGCTGGATTTTTTATATGCAACTTTATCAAATAATTGAACTGAATTGTGCCATATATATATGTGTGTGTGTGTGTGTATGTGCTATTTTACCAGCTGGGAGGTCCGTATTGTGAAATACCGTGACCGAGGTCTTGAAAGTACTGAGCGAAGCCCTCTGGGCCGAGGTCAGTATTCAAGGCCGAGGTCACGGTATTTTACCATACGGACCGACCTTAAGCTGGTAAATAATATATTTATTTTTTACTTTACCAAATTCTAACAGAAAACGAGAGCACCCGAAAGGGAAAACCGAGCCGAGCCGTCATTTTGAATCCTCATTCATGGCTGTAATGCAAATTGCTTCCTCCTCGGTATACAAGTGCACTTCCATGGCAATTAAACAATTATAAAAAACATTTAACAGAAGGGAAAAACACTAAATGAAATATCAAAAATAATTTGTCCAGATGTAGCTTAAAATGTAAGTTTGGCTTGTTTTCCATTCATCAACATAGAAATGGGTGGGGTTTAAAATAACAGTACTGCAGCCAGCCACTAGAGGGCCTCAGAGAAACTCTGACTTCATGTTGCATCGTCCACTGGTATAAACAGCCGCTGTTCCAAATAAGCACAGATATGAAAAAAGTAAAACAAAATAAATAATGTAGTTAAAATTTTCTAGATTAAGTCATTATAACTTCAGATCAGGAATTAAAAAAAAAAAAAAAACGTCCCTGAACTCACTGAATGTTTCTATTTGCGAAAATTAATCTGAGAGATAACGCTAAACACCTTCCTGATAACCCAGTGGCCAGGAGTGGGCAGTGTGTAAATCCAGGCTTTGGCTGACGGATGGTTTTACCTCGTAGAGACGTGGGGCTCTGCAGCCGCTCTTTGGGTTTCGGGGAGGCGCGCGCCGGCCCGGAGAGCCTTTGGTGCTGCGCTGCTGGGAGACAATCAGGAATCACTGTCTGATTCAGGCTGGCCTAAGGTCAGCGTTTTTAAAATAGCAACCACCAAGACACTGATCCAGGATCAGTAAATAACGTTAAAGAGGACAGCCTAAGGAGGGACAGCCAGGCCAGCCAGTGGGGAGTTTCATCTGATGAAGCAAAGTGAGCGAGCCATGCTTCCACTAGTGACAGGGGAAAAAAACGTGATCTAGCCAAGGAGTCACCGGCCACTAGAGGGTGCCACAGAAAAGGGAATCATTTCACCGAGAGAAAAAGCGCCGATCGATAACAGCCAAGCTACCATTAGAGAAAAAAAGGGAGGTAAGGGCTGGAGAAAGGGACGGCATGCTAAAGAAGAAAGAGAGAGATGGAAATAAAGTGTGACGTTTCACCAATAACACGATAAACTTCTGGCATTTGACAAAAGTACCTACAGAATCCTGCAGGCATGCATATAAACCATTTTATTTCTGCTTACTGCTTTAAATAATCTCCCATCACCTCAAACTTGTAGAGTCAATCTGCAACCTAACAGCTTTACTTCATTTATTACCAAATGAAGCATTGAGGTTAAATTAATGCTAATTACATTTCTAAAATCTTTTACAGAAAATTAACACGATAAATACTGCCATGAATTAAGCGAGATGAAACAGAGGAGAAATGCAGCAAAACAGAAGGCAAGAAATGACAGAAATATTCAAGTATGCAGAGAAGTGGTCTAAAAGCCGAAGTCGAAAAATAACACTGTAATTCAGTGGGTGAGGATATTTTAAGTCAGTTTTTCCCCACTCTGGAAACTGCTGATTATGATTTAGCTTTCAGTTAGAATCTGTGGAAAAGATCTGGTTCCTGTTTCATTTTAATCACTGAGTCTCTCTTTAGTATAAAGATCAAAATCATCAGCAGCAATCTACGGGATAAATATCACTCGTGTGTATGTACTGAAAAACAGGCAAATTAATTTATTTAGTAAATCTGACTGACGTGGATACACACGTACTCACTTTTTATGCCTGTATTCACTAGCAGGCTGGTGTGTGCGTAGTAAATAGTGTATAAATAGCCATGAATTTGGTGAGTACGCTCACTATCTGATGGGCCCGAGTGTGTATGCGCGCATACTCACTGGCTGACTGGCTCTGGTGTCGGGGGGATCCGTTTGGCACTTGCAGGTTGGACTCACAGCTGCGGCTGTTTTTGACAGGTTCAGCAGCCGGGCCGGAGCTAGAACGCGTTAGGTTTGGAAGACTGCGCCGTAATTTCTCTACACACAAGATCAAGAAGTATTATTCGCATTCCCAGGATTCATTGCTTTTACTGCTACTAAACCTTTTCCCTTCCCATCAGTGTTGCTTTTACATCATGCTAAAAAAAAACATGTTGAACCCCGCCTACCTTCGTTCTTGATGGCGTTTGTGTGGGATTCATGGGCGTGGCCTTGCAGTGAGAGTCGGGGCTGCTGCAGGCGGCTCATGATTGGCTGTGGTGATGCACGGGCGGGTGAACGTGAGCGGGGAGAGTGGCGAGGTGAGACACGGGGCGAGACGCGAGGGGAGGGGCTAAAGCGTGTGATGGGTGGGTGATGGTAGGCCATAGGCACCGCTGCCTCCTCGTCATCCTCCAGGCTCTGTGCGTCCAGCTCCTGATCGCTGAGTGTGCCACGCCTCAGGGACTGGCACGAGGAGCCCGAGCTGCGGCGTGACGCTGTGGCAGCGTAGTCCTGACGTAGACCTGTTGACACACACACAGCATGAGGAGGAGTTTTCTACAACAAGAATGCTTTACCCAGAAGTGGTATTAAATAAGTCGCATGGTCAAGGCTTGGGGTTGCAGAAAAATCAATGTCCAGTTGGGGTCATTTGGCCAAAAAACGTTCAGAAACCCCTGCTCTGGAAGCAGATAACAGATGGAGCGACTCACTCTCCTCCTGCATGCGAGCGAGAATCTGCACATCGGTGACATCATTGAGCTTGTAGGTAGTGGAAGATCCCACGGAGTCTTCGTCCATCTCAGAAGTGCTCAGCTCACTGTCCACTGAGGACTGAGGGCTCACTGCTGGGGGGTTTCTGTCCACCGAGCCACGCTGATAACCTGCAAAAACAGACGACAAATAAAAAAATATATATATAAAATCAGCCTCTAGGTCATTGCTCATGGAGCAATACTTGTGTATTGTGTACCAAACAGTGAATGCAGTAGGAAGTGTTGAAGGAGGGCTTGTAGTGGTGAGATGTATGGAGATTAATGGCACCTGTGCTACTAGGCAGTACTAGTTGCTTGACGATAGGCACTCTGGAGGGAGTGGAGGAAGGGGAGTTGAAGCCACTGCTGTACGGGCTGTTGGCTGCGTTTGGACTGCACGAGCTTCCGTAGGCCACCTGAGGACTGTAGGTACTGCCGTACAGACTCCGCCTCTTATTTGCTGTGGAAAAAGAAATACAGAAGATTATATCCTGCGAGGGGAACAATTTATAGTGCTAGATAAAGATAGTGACCACCTCTCCCTGCTGAATGTGTGAGCATGACGATGCACTCCAAGTCTATTTAAGCATATGACAGAGGCAAGACCGATACAGAAAGCCTTTATTGGAGTGTCCAGTGCTGTAACAACAGACTATTCATACTATATGGGCACAATGTACCTCGCCCACATACACACACACACAATGTAGCCATTTACTATGCAACATCACAAAGCTTTAGTCATTTACGCTGCAGTAATGAAGCTGAACTCTTACTGAAAGTCCACCGCTGCCCTGGAGACTCTAAACTCCCAAACACTTAGAGACACACACTCATCTCCCAGTGGATACACTCACATGACCATCCACACACACAGCTGGATAATCAAGCGCCATTAGAGTCCATTTCCTTCTCTCTACATCCTCCACACTCCTCCCACTTCCTGTTTTGCTGCTTGACATCTCTAGTAGTCTCCTTCTCCAGCTGCATTATTTAGGCTCTATAGGTCAGCTTAGAGGGGGAAGAAGAAGAAAGAACAAAAAAACCCACCAACACACAATCCCGTGCATGCACAGCCCATATATGAGTTATTCACAGAGGTCAGCACTTTTTTTTTTGTGTGTGTAAATGCTTTCAGGCAGAAACATGTCAGGACAGACACCATGACGGTATGTGGGCCTGAATCGGAGGTTAAATTTGTGTCACGATTATATTCTAATAAATGCACTTGTTGAGTCTGGATCTGCAGTGTGACAATACAGCACCAACCGTATGCAATAAATTCAGAGTATTTCAATGTGATCGTCGATTGAAGCTGAGTGTATACTACACCTTTTTGTACAGTAGATTAGATTAAACTTTATTGATCCCTTTGGGCGGGTTCCCTCAGGGAAATTAAGATTCCAGCAGCATCATTACAG
>JAOBAM010000022.1:53391322-53401933 GCA_025212355.1 Notarius kessleri
TCAGCTGTTGCAGCGCTCGGGCTGGCGGGAGGATTTGCTCGTTTCATAAACCAGGAGCTGGGGCGGAAACTGTATGATGGAGTGCGTGAGGGAGCGCGAGAGAGACTACGCATGTGCCTGGAGCTGGGGCAGAAACTGTTGTACGCAGTGAGAGGCTGGATGCTGGGCGGGGCCAGGAGCTGGGGCGGAAACTGTCGTATGCTCAGCTGGGAAACATTTGCCAGTCATAACCAGACGGTCGTAAAGTCGATCGGTCGTAAGTTGCATAGGTCGTAAGTAGACGACTACCTGTAATTGTGTAACAGAGTTGGTTGTGGCTCTGAACTGAGGGGGGCATTACCTTACCCATTGTGATGAACTGTTTTGGTCACGTGACCTAATGGGATGAAGAATTGGCAGTGGGATGGGTTTTCACTCTTCTCACAGAATGGAGTGGAAATTTTTACTCTTCTCATTGAATACCCTTCCCACTGCCAACCCTTTATCCCAAAACACTGGAACATAAATCTTTTGATGGCCAGTTAATTATCCAAATCAGTGGAGCAGATTTAGGTTTTTGTGCTTGATACAGTCCTAAGAATGAACAGAATCACCTCAAGTGACCAAAACGGTTTGACACAATGGATAAGGTCATGCTTTTTTCCCCCCACATTCCAATACAGTTCTAAAACTGCTTTTTACAACATCTTCATTTATCTGTTTTTTTTTGTTTTTAAGTACAACCATGACATACATACCAAGAGATATTATTGTAGCTGAACTTGTGCTGAATACAAAAAAAAAAAAAAAAGTCATATGACTTTGAAAATACCGCTTAGATTTGTTGAAATTGGCAACAAAATCAGAGCATGCCAAAATCAGAGTGCCAGAAAATACCCTCAGACCCCAAAGGGTTAACTGAATGAAGACAAAGCTAGTCTAAGGTGTGTCAGGGGGGGGAGTAATAATTTTCCAAGATGATAAAATTACAACAAGAATTGTATCTATTGACTCTTTGTGTGGCTTTTTCCCCCCTAGATATACATACAATCATATTTACAATCTGAAAATGAAATCAAAATTTGTGTTTCAGAGCTTTTTGTACCTGTACCTTAGAGTTATGGACGCCAATACATGAGTAAATCTATGAAGGTATGAATGAATGAATAGTTTTGCTGATATTCTAGGCTTTGTATA
Organism: Notarius kessleri; assembly: GCA_025212355.1. Classification (NCBI taxonomy): domain Eukaryota; kingdom Metazoa; phylum Chordata; class Actinopteri; order Siluriformes; family Ariidae; genus Notarius; species Notarius kessleri. Next base: position 53,392,499 of record JAOBAM010000022.1, read on the forward strand.
ATTCATCGCTTATCAGAAACACTTTGATAACTCATCCCATACTAGTCCAGTCTCTTAACTTTTCCGAAAGCCGCTGATGACATCACTGTCGCCACTTTTCAGGCAACCATTCATATGGGAGAGACTCGTCACCCTGGTAACTAAGAAAACAGAGGAGAAGTTGTCTGCTCTGTGTCTGCCTGTCCTGAGCCCTGTGTATAACAAATAGATAATAAAATCTGAACATCGCTAGTTTGAATCCTGATGATGCCACAGCCATTCGTGGCCGGGAGCTCAGAAGAGCAAAACTGGCCGCGCTATCAGGGAGGGAGGTGTGGCATGACATACTCATGTTAATTACAGTTTCAATTATTTACTCTCTTACCTGTGTCAATTATTACATTACATTACAGGCATTTAGCAAACGCTCTTATCCAAAGTGACGTATAATGAACACACACCAGGCTTGTAGTACTCGAGTCTGACTCGTGCATTAACTCTATTCGGACTGGTAAATTGGAGACGATGACTCGGATTTTTTCCTTTATTTTTTGTAACATGCCATAATAATTTAGCATAAGATATTTACATCTACACTAATTTTGTCCAAGAGAATGCACATTCACCTGTTCATACATCATGTTCAGGAACAAACTAACATTAATGGTGCTAAAATGCCTGGAGAGAAGCCCCTAGGATTGTCCACTTTGCTTATAGAGACTTCTTGCGCAGTGGGGGAAAAAATGCACTGCTATGTGTTCCATATGTAGAAGAACAATTGAGGACATGACCTAGACAACCTCAAACTTCAACTGTCATTTGGTAAGATTCCACCCAGAGAAGGAAGTGACATGCTATGTTCATTGCTCTGTTGATAGCAGGGCTTGCTTGCTGACCGATGGACTAGCTAGTGTTAACCCTCTCTCATGTTCTTTGCCCTGTTGATAGTGGGCAGGGCTTGCTGAGCGATGAACAAGCTTTTTATCTATTGCCTATTAACTGAAATGGGGCAGTCAAGCAGAAACATTAGTCCAACACAGTAGCAGAGACAGTTTCACGTAAAGGCAGCAACAGCCACCGTCAAATGGTGCGGTTGGAGTCTTGGACTCGACTCGGATCAGTAGTGGACTGGACTTGAAATTTTCTTTAATGACTTGGACTTGAAGACTGGACTTGGACTTGAGGTTTAGTGACTCGACTACAACACTGAGTGGTGCTTGCATGAGGCCTAATGTCTTTACCAAATCAGGGAACTTTTCTTTATAGTTAACAGCAATAGTTACCTAATACTATTTTTCAGATTTATTAGTTTTCGGTTTGTTACTTTCCAGAAAGATTGCTGAACAGGCTATCAGATTCTACTACAAAGCTGGGACACAGTACTGCTGCAAGTCAAAATGGAGTCCTTTAAGTGGTATTTCATTATAATTCTTGTATTGGAAGATTTTCTTTTAACAACAATGAAAAATGTTCATAAGAATGACAAAAAATGTGCGTTCTGAACGTACCAATTAACATTTTAAAAATTAATTAAGCCATTATATTTTGGAAGTGCCGCAAAGATATGCTGCCCTGTGCACAGAATGTGGTCTATATGGATTGGAGGCTTTATAAATAAAAGAATATTACTTTTGTGAAATTTATTGTATGGGTTTCCTCTGGGTGCTCCAGTTTCCCCTGCCGTCCAAAAGACATGTGGCTAAGTTACAGTAACTTGCTACTCTAAATTGCCCATGTGTGTATGGTTGAGAGGAGAAAACCTCCATAATAATCCAGTAGAAGGCAATGGGAAACCACTACTGTAATTCTCCCTGAGAAACTTTGATGGCTAGAAGAAAAAGCCATTAGAGCAGCCACATCGCTGCAGTGATATGCCAAATAGAGAGAGAGAAAATGCTTGAATTGGATGTTTATTGACATAACCATGCTGGACCTTATTTAAAATACAAGTATTTGCATAATAATAGCTCCTGGAAGCTTTTTGGAAATGCACTTGAAATTAAATTCTGCTGGAAACATGCCTGATCACTATGACCTAAACTGTAGCTGTATGAACAAAGGGCAAACCAATGAACAGAATCCATCAATCATGAAAATGTTCTGCATTTACAAAAACATGTAGTGGTCCTTGTCCATGTACTTCTCCTTACCTACGACAGCCAGAACGTAGGCCAAGGACTGGAAGGTTTCATTTTGGATGCGAGTTTGGCAGTGGACCACACCAGCGTAGCTAATCACATGACTAGGGAGCACGAAACCTCTCTTGCTGTCCCAGAACACGTTCTTTCCATCAGTTACCAGTTCCTTCACTGGATATTTCTGTTAAAGTCAAATACCAAAGTCCTCAAAATGTAAACACACACACAACCTAATGACTAGTGCCTGGACCAAACACGCATCATCATGAAATCTCTCCTTTATACATAGAGGTTTACCGTGTACAGAGTAACGTTGAGGTCCTCCACGGAGCCCAGGCAAGGAATAACCACTTGCTCTCCTTCTTGAATAAATACCACGTCAAAGTCTTGAGATAACCGGAGAAAAGGCATGCGGTAATCTGGAGACAGGAAAGCATTTTTATTCATGTAATACACATCATTTTACTATTATAGTCTGTTGTCAATTGTCTTGTCTTGTTGTTGCAGTAATGTTTTAACTAACTTAAAGAAATGCCTCCTTTTGCTCCTTAAACTGGGATAAAGGCAACAGGATGTGGAAGCATGGAATTGTATAACTCGAACAGGAAGTAGAACATGCATGTGCAGAGGTCACACTAGAGGAGCAGACAGGAAGTGTGCTATGGCTTGATACTCACTCTCTCTCTCTCAGTCGGTCAGCTTTATATGTATCAGTCCCTGAACTTAAATCTACAATCAGACCTATACTATGAATTTCAGTCAGTAGAGCTCTAACAGAAACCAATGCCAAAACATGAAAGAACTAACCACACTTGAATAATACATATGATACCTGTTATATATTTAGTGTACCAAATTTTAGAAATGCTATCTTGTACTGCGTATCCACAAAAACCAAGACAAACCTTGTACAAAGACGTACACTGACACAGAGGTTTTCCCTTCCTCCACAGACAGGTTTCTGTAGGAACAGCGATACTCTCCAGTCTCATTTCCCATTGCCCCAGTGAGAGTAATGGTGCTACAGAACAATCCATCCCCACTACAGTCTGATGTTACAATCCTGCTCTCAGAGCCAGTCCGGTTGAAAGGAGTGTACCATTCCAAAATCAGACGTCCTCTATTAAAGAGAATTACAAAAATGGTTCACCAAGGATGCTCCAATGGTTTATTTGTTTAATTCCCTAAAAGATTTCTAGTTGCCTAGTCGAACAAGTTCTAATTTCTAGATGCCTAAGCATTCCAGATTTAATATTTTACACATACACATATACACACACAGGCCACTTTATTGAATACACCCATACACCTGCAGTTTTATGCAGTTATCAAATCAGCCAATCCCTTGACAGCAGCACAATGTGATGTGTGTGTGAACACACAAATTCAACTCAGTCAACTCTTATTTGTAATTATTGTCATCTAAATTATTATGTAGCTTCCATTTTATAGTTTAATTTAATGGCACCATGACATTATCTACTGACTGCATTTCATATTACATTCACCTCCTCAGTTATTGTAATGCTTTCTTACCTACAGGTTATCTCCAATGTATCGGATGTGTTGATTTTGTATGTCTTATCTGTGATGTTCAGCACTGGAGGGTCAGGTACAAACCTGTGCTCCCTAGCTGAAAACAGGAGATATTACAAAAGCTTAGAGATATATGTATACAATTCATAAATAAGCATCACAGACTCTGGAAACTCTACTGAGGTTCTAATTTTCAGATATTTCTGTGCATCAAAATAATTCTGATCCCCAGTTCGGTATCATAATATAATGTCCCTTGCCAAGTGATAAAAGTAGTTTCACACTTTTGTGGAGAAAAAAACCCCAAAACATTTATGAACATCAATGCCTATTTAGTCTATTCACATAAGAGTAGATAATACTAGACAAGATAATCAGCATGAATTGAACTCAGTGAACAGAGAGCAGATACAATATCAAGTTAATAATAATAACAACAACAACAACGACTCAGCTGATCTGAGAACAGTACACACTGATTAAGTCAGGAACATACAGTACAAAGTTCTGAGGCTATTTTTCCACTGGAACACCAGCACAGCGGCCTATGTCAAAAACAGGAAACTCAGGCAGATGGGCCTGAATGGCCCCACACTCCAAGCCCTGAGGTGGGGTTCCTGCTCCAGAGGAACCAGGGCAAGGGACACACATGCACACACTAACATAGCCCCAGAGTTATAATGCACACACCCTGTTGAGTCCTGCTAACACAGTTTGATTTGAGTCATGTCCAAATCTAACCTCAGAATTGCTAGAAGCTAATATTTAAAGGTTAAACAACAACGCCACAGGTCCGACCATGCCCAGGCAACATTTTGGGGGGATAAAATAATAAACACTAGATAGGTATAAGAAAGTAAATAAGTCAAAGGGAAAACAAATATTGTGATGTCATAACATATTTGACCCTGGTAGGCTGTAGGATTGATTACTGATTATTATACAGTTCTGTACAAAAGTCTCAGGCACATGCAAAGAAATGCTGCAGAGAAAAGATGCAAAAATAGTGAAATTAAATGTTTCTACTTAAAAAAACACTCTAAAGAGCAGGAAGCAGTAATAAACGAAACAAGGACAATATTTTGGTGTGAAAAAGTAGTCTCAGGTACAATGTGTGCAGTTTTATAAGGAAATGAGCTGTAGGGTTTCCTGAGTATCTTGCAGAAGCAGTCACATTTGCCTCTTACTTTTACACAAAACCCAGTAGTTTTCATTAGGCTTTTTTTTTTTGTCTGAAAAGTGTCTCTTAGGTAATATGCTGCTTTCTTTACTGACATGCAGACATTTTTCTGTTGCGTTTAATTTACTGGAAAATTAATGTTTGGAAATCTAAAATGTTTTTGTACTGATTCAATAATGTAGAAGTCATAAAGTAAAAATCTATAACAAAGTTTGGACTAAAAATAAATCAGGTGCCTAAGACCTTTGCACAGTATTTAATGTATAGATAAGTCTGATGTAAAACAAAACTTGTGATGTCATAACAAGTTAGAGCCCGATAGGCTGTGGTCTAAATCAGTAATGATTACTGATTATTATAAATGACTGAAATATTCAGACATTTGTCAAATTGTTGTGTTGAGATATAAAATGTAAATTGGAATTAATGCAAAGTTTGTAATTTCACAGCACTTCAGAGAACAAGGCCGACAGTCGCTCCTTTCCTGAGGTGACTGCAGTTAGAATAACAGGAAAGAGAGCAGGGCAGATATATTTAGAATACCAAAAGTCCATTTAACACAGCATAAGATGAAACATATAGTTATTAATAATAATAGGGAACATAAAGGGATTCAATCATTGAGGTAAGAGATCAGGAAGAAAATAAAACATCATTATTTAAGTTTTATCTCATATCTATATACAAGTAGCTGCATGTTTATGTCTCTTTGTTTTAATAAAGTTTACCTGTCACCCAGCTGATGCCAGAAGTAATGGTGAGAAGAGAAAGAAGTGAAAACGTCTTCGGCATCGTGCGGTAGTCAGGGTGGACTGTCCCCACATGAAATGGGACAGTAATTCTTCAACTGTGCATTACTGGCTCATAAAGTACCTCAGTATAATCCAGATGATTCATAAACAGGACGAAAGGATTCAAAGCAAACCGATTTTACAGTGAGGGAAACCTTTCTCACACAGAATGAAAGCGGTGCAGTAAAGAGGACCAACTGAGAGGCTGAAGAAAGGAGGACAAAATGGGAGACTGAGGGAGGAGCACACGGGGGAGCCCACTCACTCAAACCTGAGGACACCAGGGCTGGAGGAAATGTGTGATAAACAACAAGAAGTTAGAGGTTATAGGAAAAGTTGAACCTCAGTCTTTTCTCTAGAAACTTGTTCTTAAAAAGAGTTCCACTGAGTGTCCTTGTGTGAATTATGAATCATGAGCCACATAAACATCATTAAAGTAACTCAGCATTGCACTGCTGTGACATGATTGGCTACTTGAATAATTCCATAACTGAGCAGGAGAACAGGTGTTCCTATTAAAGTGACCAGGGAGACTTGGGACATAATGTTTCCTATGAGTTCAGCGGAAATTTACAATACTGTATGTGTACAAAATAGCTGAATTTTTGCCTGTTCCAAAAAAAATCACTTTAATACACATTTCTAGCAAAAGTTGATGACTGCTTAAAAGTTAAAAACTGGTTATCAAAAGTTAATTTCCTTTCACATTTCCCCTAAGGCAAGTGCCACTTTTTATCATTTTGATTGAATCTATATAAGACCAATGCTGATGGAATTTTGAATGGAAAAACTTGACAAAAAAGGCTACAACAGAAACATGTAAGGGGGCGGCACGGTGGTGTAGTGGTTAGCATGGTTGCCTCACAGCAAGAAGGTTCTGGGTTCAAACCCAGCGGCCAGCGAGGACCTTTGTGTGTGGAGTTTGCATGTTCTTCCCGTGTTTGCGTGGGTTTCGTCCAGGTGCTCCGGTTTCCTCCACAGTCCAAAGACATGCAGGTTAGGATAATATGGGATGGCCTTGTGCTGAGGTGCCCTTGAGTGAGGCCCCTAACTCCCAACTGCTCCGCGGGCACTGTTAGCATGGCTGCCCACTGCTCTGGGTATGTGTGTGTGTGTGTGTGTGTGCATGTGTGTGTTCACTGCTTCAGATGGGTTAAATGCAGAGGAGGAATTTCACTGCGCTTAAGTGTACATGTGATAATCAGCGTCAGTACTTTACAGCGAACTGCTAGCTACACATGGTTAAAATGGCTCTTGTGCGATATACCTACTTACTTGTGCAATACTACCTGGGTAATACTGGTAATAATACCTGTGCAATACTTACACATGCAATACCACCTTTGTAATACACTTATGTTAACTATATATCTGCAAACCTGTTAATTTATGCAAATTTGTTAAATTTTATCTCTAAATTTGTAGTTTATTTCTTTTATATATATCCTTTTTTGTATACTTAGTACTTTTGCACTACTTCACTGCCTTATCTTTTTCTATTTATATATTTTGCTGCTGTAACAATGTAAATTTCCCCTTGTGAGATAATAAAAGGTTATCTTATCTTATCTTATCTTGGGGTGTCAAGTTTTTAGCACGCACACCCAAACAGATTTGAGGAACTTAAACAAAAGTACAGATTAAATAGTTCTGAATAGACAGTGAGACTGTATATCACCTCTTTGCTTCTTTTATGCTACTTCTACATTCATATCTCTCCAGTGCATTTTTTTTTACCACTTAGCCTTTACAACAGATGCACACCACTATTTTCTATTGGCGCTTCAACATAATTCACAATCAGCATTTGTGATGCACTCCTTATGGATTAGCCATGCTAATAATTCTAGATAACTGAGGGGAGGAATCAATACCACAAATGGATTAATTGTAAATTAGAACAAGCATGTGATTTATATCTTGTGCAATGCTAGAGTTCTTAAAATATTGCATTGCAGTGATTTCTGGTTATTTATCAATACCTTCCACCAAATATATCTAACTGTATGTGGAGAATAAATTAAACATGACTCATTGGTTTTATGTTGGAACATTAAAATGCTGTGCGAGAGAGAGAGAGCTGATTGATTTCTGTACATCAACGATGGAGGGGAAAATGGCTTTGAGCCACACATCAGTGCAGAGATGCTACTCACTCACTGAAGAAAAAAAAAACGAAGAGTAGAAACTGAAATTTGATATAATTACTCATGACATTGTTTATTATAGAAAGGGGAAATACTGTAGCATTGAACCATAACCGCTTCTGATTGAACAAAAAAAAGGGAGGAAAATGAACTGCTTAAGTGCCACACAAAGTGAGCACATTGCTGAACAGAGGGATCCTCAGGACAATGGCACCACACTCCCAGCCACTGGCAAAAGCAACAGACACACAGTAAGAGATCAGATACTGGAGTTTATGCAAAGCAAGTGAGAAAATATGCCTCATGCATGGGAGAACAAGGATCAGGGAAAATCCACCAAAACTGGCAACCAGCAGACAAACTTTATGAGCAACCAAAAACATAAGGCCAATAAAGAATCAGAAAAAAAAAAAAAAACTGTCAAATTCCCAATCAGCACACAGCTCTCCTTTATCACAAACCAAGCTACCAAACAGGAAGAGCAAAGGTTTTCATGTGCTTCCTCTGAGGTACATGATGCCAGCCAACTGCATCTTTTTGAATTGCTGCTCATGCGATATCAAGTGGTGGTATAATACATTCAGATGAAAGTGCTATTCCGCCCACTTCCTAGTGCATGAGCTCACAGATGCCCATGATTAGCGAGTGTCACTGTAATTGACAGGTGAGAGAGAGTATGCCACCCCTTCTTCCCTGAGAACACAGGCCAATTTGCTATCTTGCCATGGATGGTGTCATCAAGTGGTCTCTGGATAATATGGCGAATACATTTCTGTTGCACCACTCAGCAGCCTCACTGCATATTCTTAACCAGAAACAACACAAACAATCAACAAGATAAAGAGGCACATTTTTAAAATATTTATTTATTTATTTATTCATTTAGCCTGTCGTTTTAAACAATAAATTGTGCAAGTAAATAAATAAATAAAATTAAACCCAAAATAAAAATAAGTATAATATTTTTGAGAATAAACATTATTTTTTGATGCTTGCTCGCATTTTCCTGAAGATTTTTTTTTTCAACATTTGCCCTCTCTGAAAGATATTTAACATATGTCCCAATTGACATGGGATGATTTAAGCATTGATTTTAAGGTTAGAGGAAGTAGCATACTATGTTTAATATTCACCATGGAAATGTAGAACAATTATTTGTGCTGTTTGCTTTCAGGGTGCTTCCAAAAAAGGAGAAAGACAAAAATAACTGCATGGACTGTGTGGATTTTCTGAATAAATGAATTATGTATTTGGTAATTTGTGCTTTTTTTTTAAAATGGGAATTGTTCTACATAATTCAAATGAATATTTATACAGTAAAAGTTGTTTTGCCACCAAGCAAGGAACCAGAGAGAAACCGGTAACCAGAGAGAGAGAGAGAGAGAGAGAGAGAGATCTGAGCAGTATAAGACCGTTCGCGCGCGCGCGTGTGTGTACGTGTATGCATACGTGTGTGAATGTAAGTGTGTTGAGCTCAAATGAAATAGCTGAAATGCACAAAAAGTGTCACAAGCCTACCTCTTGTCTCCTTATTTCCCATGAACCAACACGTGTAGCAAAGGAATAACAAAAAAAAAAATCTCAATTAAGAAAAACAAAACTGTGCACATTATGCACTTCATTCGTTTGACTTTTACTGTAACCAAACAATTAATTTATTTTTC
>JAOBAM010000022.1:54118589-54130077 GCA_025212355.1 Notarius kessleri
TCGCCGGCCGCTGGGTTCGAACCCGGAACCTTCTTGCTGTGAGGCGACCGTGCTAACCACTACACCACCGTGCCGCCGTAATGCAATCTACTGGTATAAAATAAATTTTTAATTATTGTACTGACTGATTATGTACTGACTGCAGTCATCTTGATTTTCATTCTTAACTGTCATGGCTCCGTGTCTTTGTTTACCCTGGGTGTGGCTGATGCTGCGTGATAAACAGAAACCTGTGATGTCAGTGAAAAGCCCCAAAAGGGTAGATTTTCCAAAGTGAAATAAAACCTGCTCTTTGCCATTGCAGTCCTACTCAATCCAAGGTAACTAATGTAGCTTGCTAATGTCCTTCATTTAAAATAAACTAGTTAATATTATTTTTAAAATGAGCCGAGTAGCATATGTGCATGGACATGCACATGTGTGCTTTTCATGGCCGCTATTTCAGGGAAAGTCATTTCTGTATCAATATCAACATTGGTATAGATAGGTATCAAAATACATGTACTTGTATATTCACTTAAAAAAATGGTATCACTAGTTAAAACTACACAAAAATAAACTAACAGGGTTTCTGGGAGTAGCAAAACCAAAAACTAAAGCTCTGCAACCTGGTCACACTTTGTCTTTTCTCTCATAGTAAGCATGGAGGTGATGGGGACCCAAGCTGGAGGAAGAACTCCCATATGCATTGAGTTTAGGGATCATGGACTAAGCTACATGGAAAGGCTGCTGCTGAAGAAACACCGTAGATCAGGACGGCTCTCTTTATAAATTACTGCCCTAAGAGATGCTAAATAGTCTCACTTAACTTCCTGGGCTTTACTTAAGATAGACAGTTAATGATTTTCCCTAGGTTTAAAAATCTCCCTGAATCCTTTGAGACAGTTTTCCTTCAGGAATGGAAATCAAACCTGTAACAGTGTTTTTTGATGCTGCATTGATGCTAATACATTATGAATTAGGGCAGAACTGGAAGGTATAACTCCAACATGAAGGCTTTTCTTGAGATAGAGAATGTGATTTTGCTCTTGCTCATCTCCCTACTTCACATACTTTTGCCACTCACAGCTATGTAATAGCTGGATCATTTTCCTCAATAAATAAATGACCAAGTATAATAATTTTGTCTCAGTTGTTTAACTAGGTTCTCTTTATCTACTTTTAGGACTTGTGTGAAAATCTGATGTTTTAGGTCATATTTATGCAGAAATATAGAAAATTCTAAAGGGTTCGCAAACTTTCAAGCACCACTGTAGTTCTGTTGTTCCAAATGGATGCCTAAATTAAGAAAACACATTTATTTCTTTTGTTTATTTTTAACAAGCTTACAAAACAAACTTATTCATAGGTTCTTCTCTACAGTCGAAAACATTAACATTTTCACAGGTTTTTCCAGACAAGAATATTCAGCAATAACTGAGAATAAAATTTGGACTACTTTATCTTGTGCCAATGTAACCAGGTTTAAACATTTATATCTTCTGGTTAAAATAGGATTGTAATAAATACAAAATTAAAGGCCAAGGCAACCACAGTAATTATAGGTACAGGACTCTATAATTCTGACTGCGGCAACTGAATTCATCTACAATTGTTTTAAACTTAAGCTAAATGCTTCGTCAATTGCTGGCTTTGAAATCTAAATGAGGTAGTTGAGTGCACATTGTGATCATTTATGAGGTATAGGGAGGAGGTATTACAATAACATTCTTTTGATAATATGTGTATATATGTGAGTATGGGTACATACGGATATATATTTTATATAAAATGTGAGTATGTATGTGTATATATATATATATGCATAATTGTATATAATATATAAGCATAATATGCATAATTATGATATGGGTGTCTGTGTACATATGGATGTGTATAGTTATAGGTATGTGTATATGTGTATATGTATGTACTGTATATATGTATTGTATGTGTGTGTATATATGCATAACATAAGTATCTGCATATATGATTTGACTTGGCCGATATTATACCATGTTGGTATGTCTTGGTATGTTGGTATGTTCTCTTTTTTTGCTGCTTTTGTTTTCTTTTGTATAGATAGTTTATTATGGTGGAAAGTGACATTTGCTTAGCGGTGGTATAGAGGGTTAGGATTTGATAAGTTATTTACTTCTTCCTAATCCTAATCCTTTCCAATCATTACTGCCTTGTGGCTATGCTATTGTTTGTTTATGACGATGTTTTGATTATTGCATTTTTTTATACATCTTCTTTACTGTTCGGAATAAAGCAATCAATCAATCAAAACCTTACATAATCTCTTCCCTCTGCTCCAGTCCAGCAACGGGTCGAGAGTTCAAACAAACAGACAAAGGACAGAAACCTTTGCACACAGTCGCAGGCCTACCAGGAGAAGCCTCACACACCACAGCAATGCTCTTACACTACTTAGAGGAATACCTTGATTTAAAGAGCTGGCTTATAGGATTTTTTCTTTTCCTACTACTTCTTGATATCATCAGAAATAAAAATCCATCTAATTTTCCACCAGGACCATGGTACCTACCTTTTGTGGGAAACATTTTCATGAGGCTTGACATCAAAACACTCGAAAAGGTCGGCTAAAAAGACCATTTTCTTTCTTTCTATTTTTTTGTGAGTTTTTAATCATTATAAAGTCTTGAGCAGAACAACTGTATTTTTATATGTATACATTTTTCTTTCCTACCAGCTGTATCCAGAAATGAAAAACTCCTTAAAAAGTGTTGCGTCAAAATAATAAAAAATATTTTGTGGTACATGTGTAGAAAATATATATTTTTTTAAATGAACAGTTAAAAATATTTTTTATTCACTGTACCATATCAACATTAAAAATATTTTTATTCACTTTTTATATTCACTGTACCTTTCAGTCTATTATTTGTACATGTATAAATTAAGCTTGCTGAGAAGTATGGAGACGTTTTCAGCCTGCGTTGGGGCAGTGAGAAAACTGTGTTTATCTCTGGACATAAAATGGTGAAGGAAGCTCTCGTTACTCAGCTGGACAGCTTTGCAGACCGTCCTGTTATCCCTCTCTTTCACAAAGTCTTTAAGGGACTAGGCAAGTAAAATATATTGTGTGATATGTGACATATGGGGAGGAGCATGTACTTTTGTCAATTTATATTGCATTTTCTTTTCACCATTACATCGCCTTTGATACCACATTATGAGGAGAATCACTTTTCCCAAAAAAGAAAGAAAGAAAAAAGGAACAAAATTACTTTTGATGACCAAACAGTAGTTTGTTATTATATACATTATTTGTAAAATGCATTGAGTTGTTTTTTGTTTTGTTTTATTTTTTAACCACGTGGCTGGGTATCTATTGGATATAACACATACTTCATTTAACCCAACATTACCATGACAAATGAACTGGTATTTTGGGTCATATTTACCAGATTGCTAATGATGTCTTATTGTCTTAGTATATGAGGGAATATGCTTCAATAATGCCTGTAAAATATGATTTAATAAATATGATAAAGCTAACAAAACATTGAAAATACAAGCGGTAGCAACACTGCATTCCAAATTGCCCTTTCTTGTCTGTGGAACGACACTTTGCTATACAGTATATCACTGATATCTTTGAAGTAAATAGGCAGGTTTGCTCAGTGTAAACTGTTCTACTGACGTTATAAGCTTATCTGTGTATACATTCAGCCATACTTCAAAAACTTCTGGAGTAGTTTCTGCATGTGAAACAAATAAGTCATTGGCATCTAAAACACTAAACATTAAAAGAGGAATTAAGAATGGAATCGACCATATTCACAAGATGCTGAAAATAATTCCGCCCCTTTTATAGCATTATATTCTACTAACACATGGCAGTGTTTTTAAGATGCATCTGTCAATGTGCATAATCTTTACTGCTAATGCTAGTCAGGTGAATATTAGCTAACCTGACAGAATTTAGCTCCTGTTGCCATTTATGTATATGCAGCTATACACAGTTAACACACCAGAGTCTCTTCTTCTCTCATGACATGCAGTTTTTCATGTTACTGAGAAACTTCAAAATTGTAAAATTGTCTGTCATGAAGATTTCCTGTGGCAGAGAACTGACACTGGAGACTCTTGAGACTCTATGAAAGTCTCTTTACAAAATGTTTCACTCTTTTTTTTTGTAAATAACAGTACATTGTTTAAATTAGTTTATTATTAGGCTTAATTTACATGAATATCCATCTTACAACTCCCTGTACATTAGCTGTCATGTGATCGTTGTAAAGCACTAACTCTGAGACTTCTTCCATAAATGTTAAATAAATGTCTCCTCAAACAAACCACTCCACAGCAATGGTAATACATTTTACTTTGTGAAACAATAAAATTTTTAAGATTAATTTATTATTAATCTGATATTATATGCAGTGTCTGCCATACAAGTCCCTGTGTATAAACTGTTACTACAGAAACAATAATGTATTAGAATGAGTTTATTACTAATACAAACCTATTGTTCATGTTACAGCCAGAACTACTTTCTGAGCCTTGCTGTTATACAAAAATAATGCACGGCTTCTGACCAATCAGGTTTCAGCATTCAGCTGTGCCGTGGTATATATTGGAATATTTTACTGGCAACTTCTGTGTTCACTTGTTCCCTTAACCTCCAAGAGGTAATCGAACAAACTTCACTTGGGCTAATAAAGTACTTCCCTTCAGATCGCATCAGACTTATCCCAAAAGATAATGCCACGGGCAAGTCAAAGACAGCATGCTAAAATGAATACTGAAACCAGGCCTTGTAGTCGTGGAGGACAGCGGTAGTAGAGATAATGATGGAGTACAGGGAAGGAAGATGAATCATACACATAACCCAATAAAATGACCCAATGCATTCATCCCAGTGTTTAGGTTGAAAAATATTATGTGTACATGATGTGACCTTTCATCAACTTAATAAAGAAAAATAAAGAAAAAATAGCATTCAAGCATTTCTAATACTCAAGATTGGTGAAATATTTAATATGCATTAAATGTAATCTTTTTTATACACCAGCTACAAATGCAATTTAATTGTATACACTGAGACTTCTTGTGCCATGCTCTGAAGGTGTAATTCTCAGTAATGGGTACCTGTGGAAAAGCCAGAGGAAGTTTGTCTTCACACACCTACGCCATTTTGGTGAAGGGAAGAAGACCCTAGAGCTGAGTATCCAGCAGGAGAGCATCTTTCTGTGTGATGCTTTCAAAGCAGAACAGGGTAAGTGGCCACTCCTAAAGTTATTATTCAGGAGATTCTCGGGGTGATTTATTTGGTAAAGCAGGTTTCCTCATTACTAAGAAATATAAAGTACCTCAGATCAGGACTATTCATTATAAATCATATATGATAAATAGACATACACAACGAATTTATATATGTAGTGTACAAATCATATTTTTGTGCCTATTTAGGTCCTTTTGATCCTCAGTTTTTCCTGAACAATGCAGTCTCAAACATCATTTCTGTGCTAGTTTTTGGCCACCGCTTTGAATATCACGATGAAAATTTCCTGAATATCTTGCGTTTGGATGCTGAAGCTATTTTTCTGGCAGGTTCTGCCCAGTCTCAGGTCAGTAGGCAGAAATTCTGCTCTTAGAGCAAACCAAACAATTTTTATTCACAGTTTGATGATTTCCTGGATTATCTTATATGGAATGTCACTTTTGGAATTCTTAGTTGTGACCAACTTATTGTGTGATGCTTCATTATGTGATGTATTCACAAATAGATTCACCACTGTCTTATTTTTGTGTCCTCTGTGGCATGTGGTAGCTGTATAATGCCTTCCCTCGCCTCTTTGAATACCTTCCTGGCCCCCATCAGAAGATTTTTGCCAACTACGCAAAAATAATAGAATTCTTAAAAGAAGAACTGAGAAAACACAAGGAGGACTGGGATCCCTCAAATCCTCGGGATTACATTGACAATTTCCTTCTAGAAATAGAGAAGGTTTGTTAAAGATGTTAACACATTTTCTCTGGTATAGCCTGTGGGCCTGAATTGCAAATAAAAAAAAATGCAATAAGCCAGTCATACACAATATTTAACACTATTCAATTTAGAAAAAGAGTGATCCTGCAGCTGGATTTAACACTGAGGCATTACTGGCTGCAATGCTGGATATGTTTGAAGCAGGGACAGAAACCACATCCACTACAATGCGCTGGGGTCTTCTCTTCATGATGAAGTACCCTGAGATACAGAGTAAGTACATGCATATGCCTATTCATAAACATCACAAGTCAGTACTGACAGATGAACATGGAGAAAGAGTTTGAGTCTGAAAAATATGCACTCTTCCATTCAATTTGCTGCACAAACATTTTTCAAATTATGACTATTATCTTATTTTTCCAGAAAAGGTGCAGGCAGAGATAGACAGAGTAATTGGGCAGTCACGCCAGGCCAGCATGGCCGACAAACCCAACATGCCCTACACTGAAGCTGTTATTCATGAGATTCAAAGGATGGGCAACGTTGTTCCTCTGGGTCTCTCCAAGATGGCCTCTAAAGATACAGTACTGGGTGGATTCTTCATACTTCATTCTCCACACCAGACACGTTTAATCCAGGACACTTTCTGGATGATCAAGGCCAGTTCCTGAAGAAAAATGCTTTCCTGCCATTTTCAGCAGGTAAAGCAAATAGGCAATGCTGTATAGATATCTGAAAATGGATAACACCAACATGGAACAACAGTTAATATTAACACTTGGATCAAGATGTCTCATTTATGCATTACGCAGGTAAGAGAGCATGTGTGGGGGAACAGCTGGCTCGTATGGAGCTCTTCCTGTTCTTCATCTCTCTGCTGCAGTGCTTTACATTCTCCCCTTGTCCTGGAGCTGAGCTTAGCTAGGAGGGTCAGCTGGGCTTCATGTATGCACCCAAGCCCTACCGCATGTGTGTGACCCCACGCTAAGAGTCCATACACAATTATGTATGTTTTTTTTTAATCTAGCTGATGTAAGAAACCTTATCTTGACCTCTGTGATCTGTCCCAACAGCTATGTTCATTTTTACGTAAGAATAATAAGCATGATGAAATTTATTTTGCTTTCTAACAGCATTATAGTGCAGAATACCTACAATGCACGTAATATTGTTCAACATGATTCAGTTTTAACCATGCTATAATTCCCCCTTTACTGTAAGAGAAAATACTGTGGTGCTTGAAAGTTTTTGAACCCTTTAGAATTTTCTATATTTCTGCAGAAATGTGACCTAAATCATCATCAGATTTTCATACAAATCTTAAATATAAAGAGAACCCAATTAAAGAAATGAGACAAAATATTATCCTTGGTGATTTATTTATTGAGGAAAATTATCCAATATTACATATTTGTGAGTTGCAAAAGCATGCTAACCTCTAGGATGAGCAATTAATTTAAAAGTGAAATTACAGTCAGGGTTATAAGGCCGTCTCCAAACAATTTGAAATTCACCCTTCTACAGTGAGAAGGATTGTTTACAAATGGAGAGCCTTCAAGACAGTTGCCAATCTTCCCAGGAGTGGGTGTCCCAGCAAAGTTAGTCCAAGGTCAGACTGTTTAATTCTCAGACATTAAAAAAAGAGCTACACCATGTGACCTATATAGGCCTCTGTAAGCAAATTTAATGTTCCAAAAAGAGTATGGCAGCATGACTTAGGTTTGCAAAATTTCATATGAACAAACCCCAAAAGTCCTGGAACAATATCCTCTGGACTGATGAGACCAAGGTGGAAATGTTTGGTCATCTTGCACAAGATCATATTTGGAAAAAACAAACACAACATATTACAAACACTTCATATCAGCTACAGTATTAAGCATGGTGGTGGAGGAATGATAATTTGGGCTTGTTTTGTAGCCTCAACCAAACCTCAACCACATTGAGATGCTGTGGCAGGATCTTAACAGAGCTGTACATAAAGATATTTTTATATATGTTTGTTTATAGGAGTTGGTGAGGACCATATCCTCCTGAGAACCAACCCATAGACTTGTGTCCGCTGTAGTCGACATTTGTTTTACATGCACACCCTTTTACTCTTTCAAGCTATTCACTTGAATCCTGGTGTCTTATAAAGAGTACATCCTGGGCTTTCCAATGATATATCATGTGACTTGGAGGGTTGCTGGGAAATTCCTAGTAAGGAAATCACAACAAAAGAGAAATTGAGAGACACATTTTTTTCTTGGTTCCTAGGAGGTTACGTATGTATATGCCTGGCCAAAAAATTCACCATTTAGATTTAAAGAAGCAATTATTAAGAGCCTTTGATTGGAAAATTACTGCAGTGATTAATATGATTCAGCTGGCACCAGTTCTTTTAACTCTAACTGATGCAGTGAGTAGCTTTTCATTTCTTAAACAACCATGTCGGAGGATGTATGCCGTGGTCATGGAAAAGATGTGTTTCAGAAGGGTCAAATTATTTACCTGTATCAAGCAAAGAAAACAACTAAGGAGATGGATGAAATTATTGGAATTGGGTTAAAAACTGTCCAATACATTTTTAAAACCTGGAGGAATAGTGGTGAACTATCAACTTTACAGAAGAAATGTGGTCGGAGGAAAAAAACATCGGCGATCACTTGGCAAAGTCAAATCATTAAAAAAAAAACCTGATGGTAGAACTCACGGCTATGTTTAATAGTGAAATTAAGAACATTTTCGAACTCACAGGCTTGGGACTAAACAGCTATGTGTTCATAAGAAAACCAGTGAATCTGAAGAAAAGGCTTCAATTTGCTAGGGAGCATGAAGATTGGACTCTGGAGCAATGGAAAAAGGTTATGTGGTCTGATGAGTCCAGACTGACCCTATTCCTGAGTGACGTGTCAGGGTAAGAAGGGAAGCACATGAAGTGGTGCACCCATCATGCATAGTCGCCACTGTAGAAGCCTCTGGAGGTAGTGTTATGATCTGGGGTTGGTCAAGTCAAGGCTCAGCAACATTATGTGACAATAAAATGAAGTCAGCTGATGACCTGAATGTACTGTACAACCAGGTTATTATCCCATCACTGTTTTTTTTTTTTTCTTCTCTGATGGCATGGGCATAAAATTAAGGCTCAGATTGTGAAAGAGTGTTCAGGAAACATCATTTTTACACATTAATTGTCCATCACAGAGTCCTGACAGTAACCCTATTGAAAGTCTTTGGGATGTGAATGGAGTAGTTCGACTCCCCCGTCATCAAGACAAGAGCTCGGCAGAAAATTATAAATTGCAACTCTGGATGGAAATAAATGTTGTGATATTGTATAAGGGTGTTGAAACAGTGCCATGATTTTTGATGTGCTGTTACTCTGCTGTTATCTTATTCAGAAAGGTTACAACATAACCTACAGCAAGTGTGCACCTCTTAAAGATCCTGAAATGTTATAAGTTTGGTGGTGCAGTGCTTCATGGCTGACTGGGGTCTTTCTGGGTGGAGTTTGCATGTTCTCCCTGTGCCTGCATGGGTATCCTCCGAGAGTCCAAAGATTACATCAAGATTAGGTCAACTGGCCCTGTGATTGATTGGCGACCTGCCCAAGGTGTACCCCACCTCCTGCCTGAAGTCAGTTAGGATTGGCTCCAGCTTCCCCTTGACAGATACGCAGTATAGATAATGGATGTGTAAGGAATATGGTGGTTTCAGAGTTTAAAACCAATGTTTTTCTTTCTTATTTCAGGACATAGAGAACTTATTTGATGTATTAGCAATAGAACCTGTCACATAACCTGTTTTATACTTAAAAATGTGGAGGAAAAAAAAAACCTTTGTCATGCAGTGAATATTATAGGTGTGTACTGCTCCCCTGTGGCTAAGTGCTGTTACTACATGTCTGTATTTCCTATTTACTCCAAGCAGCTTGGTTCTCCAGGGTTTTCTTTTCAGTGTTTGATGTAATTGATTTCTAATTACAGTGCAGTTGTCCTATAGCCTATTGTAAAAGAGCAAAATAAAACCTAATTAATTTCTTTCAAGTATCTTTTCTTGGAGACTACACAGGACATTTAAAGTCCTTGTTTTTGTTTGATCTTTTTCCAGTTTTCAACTGTCCAGTTTGGGTGTGCCTGGGTCTGTGCCGATTGTATACTCAGATTTCTATTTGACCTGTTGTGCATTCTGAGATGCTGTTCTGCTCACCATGGTTGTAAAGAGTGGTTATGTGAGTTACCATAGCCTTCATGTCAGCTTAAACCAGTCTGGCCTTTCTTTTCTGACCTCATCAGCATGACATTTCTCCTTGCAGAACTGCTGAACCCTGGATGTTTTTAGTTTTCTGCACTCTAGAGAATGTTGTGAGTGAAAATCCCAGACAATCAGCTGTTGTTAATATTATAATCATATCACAAGCTATGTTTCCATTAAATGCTCAATTTGAAATTGCAAACTAAAAAAGGATTAATGGAAACATTTTTTTTTTAAAATGAGATCTCCATTTAGATCTCCAAGACCTGATATTTGGCCCTAGGATTCTTAGTATCAAAGTTTCTAGCCAGGTTTCCATCGCAGTATTGCACAAAATGGAAATTATTTTTTTTAAATAGACAAAAAAAGCTTTAAACAAAAAGTTTTTCTCCTCTCGCAACAATCATCTGGATCTCCAAGACCTGATATTTGGCCCCAGGATTCTGATGCATCCACTGCAGTAGAAACTGTTTCCATTTCAATGATGCAAAAATATTCCTTTGTCAAATCTTCTAAAAATCCACCTTTTTTCATGTGAGTATACAACCTTTTTGTGACCCTGCTAAAAATCTTCAAAAGGAATCCTATAGAAAACCGAATGGAAATCCTGTAGAACTTTAGTATCCAAGTTCTATAAGAAAAAGTTCTATAGGCACATTCTATTTAAAAAAAATTCCTATAGAGCAGATCCTTTAGACCAGTTCCATAGACCCAGCAATTCCTCAGCTACTATTGCTACAGGTTCTTTTGACATTCTTCCATGCAAGCTGCACTGTTGATCGGTCCCTAAAATTTGTCACCTCGGTATACACATACTAGTAAATACTTGCAGTGTATATATATCATTAGGCAGTCATGCATATGTCGCACAATTCCAGGGAATTATGTGGTTATGATCACTCGAGCTTCATATTCAAAGAGCCTTTCAATCCCATTTTGGTCAGTCATTTCTGTACATAATTGAATGACACAATTTTCTAGAGCTAACATCAGTTCTGTGCAGAAAACTTAGAGGGTAGCTTATTCCAAAATATGAAGCCCTAGTAAACTAAGAATAATTAATTGAAATAGCACAAAATAAAAATGCAGACTGGACTTGATGATAAAAGCAATCTGAATATTTATTTATAGTCAACAGGAAAATAGAAAATGTTTCATAAAAGTTTTAAAACAGCTATAAAAAGGATAAAAAATGAAAGAAATGGTTGTATTAAAACATAGCGAAATTGTTCTGAATTAAATGTGGGTTGTTTTTTTAAATATTCATGTATTTCCATTACTCAATTTTTAGTTCACAATTTCAAATTG
>JAOBAM010000022.1:55325568-55336103 GCA_025212355.1 Notarius kessleri
GTAATGATTGATAACTTGACATTGCTCCAAATGGTTTTCTCATAATTCAGCTCTCTTTAGGCAGAATTGGAGCATGGGTACATGGCCCAAACCAGTTTGCCAGTGGGCATTGTGTCAAGATCTGCAGTCAGTCACTGTCAGTTTCTAGACCAGTTTCTAAACCCAGAGTCCCTCCATCAAACTCTCACACTATCTGAGAATGAAGAGAAGCCTTAAGTTCTGGCAAATGAGTGACACAGAGCATGGGTCATTACTAGGATTCAGATGGTATTCAGCAATGGCACAGCCAAAAACTTGCCCACACTGTGTATATACACAATTATAGATTGTGTGTACCCAAAATATACACTATATTGCCAAAAGTTTGTGGAAACCTGACCTTCACACCCATTTGTGGATCTTCCCCAAACTGTTGCCACATAACTGTGTATAGAATGTCTTTGTATACTGTAACATTACAAATTCCCTTCACTGGAACTAAGAAGCATAAATCTGTTCTAGCATGACAATGCCCCTGTGCACAAAGCGAGCTCCATCAAAACACTGTGTACCAAGGTTGGAGTGGAAGAACTTGAGTGTCCTGTACAGAGTTGTGACCTCAATCCCACTGAACACCTTTGTGATGAACTGGAACACTGACTGCACCCCAGGCCTCCTTACCTAACATTAGTGTCTAACCTCACTAATGTTCTTGTGACTGAATGATCACAAATCCCTCCACACTCCACAGCCATACTCCAACATCTAGTGGAAAGCTTTCCCAGAAGAGTGAAGGTTATTTAAACAGCAAAGAGGAACTAAATCTGGAATGGGATTGTGGCAGCTGGGGTGTGGTCAAGCACTGGTTTGTGAATGGAGAGTGAGGCCAGGGTAGGTGAGTGGCAAAGTGATCACACCTGTGTCCAATTAATGTTGTGTGCGTCTTTCAGTGATAGCTGAGGGCTGAGAAGGACAGAGAGAATGGAGAGGAGGGAGAGCTTCATCCAGAGCAGTTTGTATTTGTGTATATGCGTGAGTGTCTCAGTGTGAGATTTAATGGATAAAAGCTGAAATGTGCAAAATAAAAACCCAGCAACTAAAGTGTTCCACCTATCCCAGTGCTTCAGTGTCCCAACTTACTGTAGAAAGTGCTACACTGGTGCCAAAACCCAGGAACCTGAAGCCAACCACTGATATGGAGCTAATCATGCCGCTACCCAACAGAACCAGCACCAGGTGCTGGTCTCCTTGCACAATGAGCAGGATCAATGCTTTGAAGGCTTGCTGCAGTCCCAGCAGGAGGATCACCAGGAATTTTGGAATATCCTTGTGTGGGCGGATACTTCAGCTGCAGTGTTTCTGGGCTTCCCCCATGTCATGCTGATGAAGATGGGGCCTCATGATGACCTGGAGGCATTCTTGGTACTCTTTGAGCAAGCCACAGAAGCATGGGGGTGGCCAGACGAACAGTGAGTGGCTCATCTACTGCCGCTCCTGACTGGAAAAGCCCAGCTTGCTGCCCAGCAACTACCCACTGAGAACAGACTGGGGTACTCAGACTTGAAGTGAGTCATCTTGCAATGTGTCGGCTGCACCCTGAGCAATGCTATCAGCGCTTCCATGTGTTGACCTTGGAGGAGGTCAGCTGGCCATTTGCATTTGGCCAGCAGCTCCAGGATGCCTGCCGGTGGTGGCTGAGAGCAGAAGATTGTGATGCTGAGGGCATCATCAATGTGGTTGCACTGGACCAATTCATTGCTTGGCTGCCAGGAGGAACAGTGGAGTGGGTCCAGTACCACCACCCAGCATCACTGGATAGAGCAATTGCATTGGCTGAGGACCATCTGGTGGATGTTCCAGTGGCACATGGGCATCTTTCTCACATGGGCATCACATTGTTTTCTTTCTCTTGTCCCACCCCTTCCTCCCATCCCTTCCTTGTCTCTGCACCAAGAAAGTGGGGTCAACTCCCCTGCAGCCAGCTTGCTGAGCCTATGGTGTCTCTCCCCTTCCTTCCCTTATGTTTCTGTGTCTCCTCCCCCTCAGGTGAGTGATCCCTGAGCCACTGGTGCAGCGGTGAGGTCTGGGTTGGTGTGGGAGCCTGGGCACTTCTCGGACCAATGCCATGTGATGGAGGTAGGGGCAGTGGTCCAGATCCCTGATGCGACAGAGTCCACCCTAATGGAGCTGGAGCATACTGCATACTAGTGAGTATCCAAGGGGCTACCTATCACTTGGTGGATTCAGGCTGTAATCAGACCTTCATCCACCAGAGCTTGGTTCAAGGTGAGGCATTGGGTGCAAACTGTGTGCACAAGGATGTTCACAAATATCCGCTGGTGTCTGTCTGAATCCAATTTCGGGGAACAAATTATCGTGTAGAGGTGACGGTTAGTCTGTGCCTCACCCACCCACTAATTCTGGGGACAGATTGGCTGGGATTTAAGTATTTAATGGAGCAAGTAGTGGTGGGTGAGTCCTGGGGGGATCCTAGTGTAGCATTGTCTGGGGAGGCTGTCCCAGAGCTGTCTACATCAGCTCTGCATCATATTGACACGGAGAGTGAGGTGCACCCTGCCCTCCTCTATCTCTTGAGAATTCTCTGGAGGATTTCCCAGCAGGCATGAGATGAGACTCTGTGACATGCTTTTGACCAAGTCAGAGTAATCAATGGTCATACCCTCCAGTCGAACATTGCACTCTCCTGCATGTACTTTTCAGAGGTTAAGGATAGGTTATATTGAGTGATGTAGGACACTCAGATTGGCAAAAAAGTGACTCAGTTGTTGTTTCCAAAGAGGTGTATGGAATTCATATTCCATGTAGCTCATTATAACCCTATAACAGGACACTTCAGGATAAAACACTAGACCATTTCATGGTTCGCTTCTACTGGCCAGGGATTTGCAGGGATCTCCATAGGTGGTGTACAACATGTCACAAATGCCAGCTGGTGAATCTAGCAACAACTCCAAAAGTGCCATTGCACCCTCTTTCCCCAATTGAGACCCCCTTCAAAAGAATTGGGATGGCTCTCATCGGTCCATTAGATTGGACTGCATGAGGGCATTGCTTTATTTTAGTCCTGGTGGACTATGCAACATGATACCTGGAAGCAGTACAGCTGTGTAACATTTCTGCTCACAATGTCACAGAGGCACTATTTAAAATTATCTCCCGAGTCCAGATTCCAAAAGAAATCCTGACTGATCAGAGCACTATATTTATGTCACGCACCCGTTGTGACCTTTATGAGTCGCTAGGGATTAAAACAATCTGCACAAGCATTTATCACCCACAGACAGACAGTTTGGTTAAGTGATTTAACCAAACCCTTACATATTTAATTCATAACCTCATAGAATGCCACATCAAGACACCCCCAGGTGTGGTGGTGCGTAGCTGCCCATACTGCATACATGAACACAATAAAACTGTAGTTCAGGACAAATTCAAGGCCATGCTCAAAATGGGAATAATGGATGAGTCGCACAGCGACTGGAGCAGCCCAGTTGTCTTGGTCCCCAAGACTGACAGATCAATCCAGTTCTGTGTGGACTATAGAAATGTCAACATGGTGTCTAAATTTGAGACATATCTGATGCCTAGCTTTGATGAGTTGCTTGATCAGTTAGGCACAGCTTGTTTTTATTTGACACCAGATTTAACAAAGGGATATTGGCAGGTTCCCTTGACTCCCCTATCCAGAGAAAAATGGCCTTTTCCACACTGTTTGGTTTATGCCTGTTCAGCTCTCTTCCATTTGGGTTATTCAGAGCCCGGTGATGTTCTTTTGGCTCATGGACAAAATCCTCCACCTGCATGCTGCCTATGCCATGGCTTATCTTCATGGCATCATTATATATAGCAACGATTGGCTGCAGTATGTAAAACACCTCAGGGTAGTTCTGGAGTTGTTGAGGCATATGGGGCTCATGACCAACCCAAAGAAGTCTGCAATTGGGCAGGTGGAAATATGGTATCTGGGCTTCCACTTGGGTCATTGCTCAAACCGCAGCAATTGCACACTGCCCAAGGCCCTATACCAAAAAGGAGGTGAGATGGGTCTTGGGGCTGGCTGGCTATTATTGTAGGTTTGCCTAACTATTTGGATGTCACCAGCCTGCTGACTGATCTCACTAAAAAGGGGATGCCAGATCCGGTCCAGTGGATGGAGCCATGCCAACAGGCTTTCACCTGGATAAAGGCTGCACTGTGTGGTGGGTCACTGTTACACTCCCCTGACTTCTCTGTCCCCTTTGTGTTGCAGACTGATGCATCAGACAGAAGTCTGGGGGCTGTTTTGTCCCAGATGGTGGAGGGGGAGGAGTGCCTGGTGCTGTACATAATTGGATGTTCTTTTACCCTCTGCTCAGACCATGCCCCACTCCAGTGACTCCACCCCATGCCAACGTGCAGATCACTTGTTTGTTTCTAGCTCTGCAGCCCTTTAAGTTTGAGGTTGTCCACAGGCTAGGGGTGCAGATGATGGTGGTGGACTATCTTTCCTGTCAGGGGGGAGTTGGCTACAGGCTGGATGACTCCCTGGCCAGAGTCGGGTGGTGGAGGTATGTGGCAGCGGGGGCGTGGTCAAATGCCAGTTTGTGAATGGAGAGCGAGGCCAGGGAAGGTGAGTGGCAAAGTGATCACAACTGTGTCCAATTAATGTTGTGTGTGTCTTTCAGTGATGGCCAAGGGCTGATAATGAGAGAGAAAGGGGACAGCTATGTCCGGAGCAGTGTGTGTTAGTGTCTCAGTGCCAGACTTATAGGAGAAAAGCAGAAAAGTGTGAAATAAAAACCCAGTAATTAAAGTGTCCTGCTTATCCCAGTGCATCAGTATCCCAAGTTACTGTAGAAAGTGCCACAGGGATATTCAACAAGCATACAGTATATTGAGTGTGATGGTCAGGTGTCCACAAACTTTTAGCCATATAGTGCACATAATCTGTTGGAAATTCATTTTGTTGAAGAGTCATCAATATTATGCACTTAAAGTTTTTGTTTTGTTTTTAGTATTTTTCGCCATGAGAAACATGTGCTTGCAGATCGTATCCTTGTACATGTTAAACTATATTTTAATATTATAGTAAAGCATATACTGCATCTGAAACACAGCATATACTGCCCTCTCAAGATTGATGCTAACTTAAAGGGCTTCTGTAATGATAATACCATCAACATGTTAGCCACAAAAGCCCTGAATGATATTGCATGTTGATGATGTCATTTTTCACATGAAGCTGCTCTAGACGATGTGAAGAAGTTTTGTTCAAGGCATGAAGTTCTTGCCTGTGTCACTGAGTTCACCAGCACTGAGGGTGTGACTGTGTGTGTGTGTGTGTGTGTGTGTGTGGGAGAGAGAGAGAGAGAGAGAGAGAGAGAGAATAACTCTCACCAGGCCTCAGCATTTGTTTTAGAGCTTAGTGTAGATGGCATCTTTATTGAAGCACTAATTAAAGAGACTGTCATGACCATGAGGGTTATGTCCTCCCCTGAGTGAACTCAGTCACAGTCTGGAACCATGCAGTAGTCAGCTGAATCCACTGTATAAATGAAATAAACATCAAATCTTAAATAATCTGATCTAAAGTGAACACAGCCATTGTACAACGATAATCATAATGAACAATCTCACTTTCCCTGTTGATGAGCTTGACTTTGCAATGCTTTGGGGAAACTGAAGAACCAGCTACAACATAATTTAAAAAAAAAAAAAAACCTTAAAGTTTGAACGCTTTTCCTGTCCTGCCTAGAAGCACAGCTTTTCTTATGATAATTGTGAGATCTCTCAAAGGATCTGAACCTTGTAACTAACTGCCAATAATGAAAATGACAACTAAAACATACAGTACTAGTGTCAGTCTTCTGCTTGGAGCTGCAGTATTGATTAAGTAGTAGTGGTATGTAGTGGTGAGTAGCCTAATCCAAAACAATTTTACACACTGCTATATGGCCAATGGTTTGTGGACACCTGACCATCACACCAATTATGTGGGCTATCCTGTTAGGAGAAATAATAGGAAGCAGTGCTTTAGCAGGACAGTATGTAGATCCTTGCTACAATTTGAGGGACAGTGAGTACCACACTCTGGTTTAATTTTACTTCTTTACAATTGTTGCTATTATTCCTGTCACTATTATTGCTATTTTCTGTACTGTAATCTGTTTCTTTACATGGAATCTCAATGAAATAACCAAATGTGTTTATTTGTGACAGATCTTCTCTCTTTTCTACATTATATGGCCAAAAGTTTGACCTGACCATCACACCTCATATGTGGTCCTTCACAGATTGTTATGTTACCACAAAGTTTGAAGCACACAATTTGTATAGGAAGTCTTTACATTCTATAACAATACACTTTCTCTTCACTGGAAGTAAGAGGCCCAAACCTGTTCTAGCACGACAATGTCCCTGAGCACAAAGCAAGCTCTATGAAGACATGCTTTGCCAAGGTTGCCAAAGTTTGCCAAGACTGAATTCTCAAGTGGAAGAACTCCAAGAAAAATTTTATCCCGATCCCAATCCCACTGAGCACCTCTGGGGATGAACTGGAACACTGACTGTGCACCAGGCCTCCTCACCTAGCAACAGTGCCTGACCTCACTAATGCTCTTCTGGCTGAATGGCCGTATAGTGTAGTATATCTTATCTTATCCTTGTATCTCAATTTTAAAAACCATGAACCACCACTGAGGCCAGCCATTGTTCAGAAGATTTGGTGCAGACAGGGTTATGGGTCTTGCTCAAGGGCCCAACAAAGCTAGTTTGACAGTGCTAGGACTTTAACTCTCACCCTTCCAATCACCATCCCAGAGCTTTAACCACTGAGCCACGACTGCCAACAAAATCCATTTTGGGATTTGGGATTCAGAAGAGAGTAGAGCCTCAATGCAGAACCTTAGTTTTTGATTACCATTCAGGCTTGCTACTATAATAATTTCACTTTCTGTATTGTTCTCCTGTAAATCTTTATTTTTTGCCTCTTTATCTTCTGCTTTGTTTGTTCATAAGCTTTGACAGGCAAATTTGGGGTGTGTCTTAGGCAGAATGCTGTATTGCGAAGAAGCAGCTGCTAGAATACTGTATAAACCTGTATAATAATAGTGTTTATGTCTGTCTGTCTGTCTGTCTGTCTCTCTCTCTCTCTCTCTCTCACTCACACACACACACACACACACACACACACACTGCTTAATCCATTTCTAACAGGGTCTCCAAGGTGCCAAAACTAATATAGCATAATGAGATAACAGTAGGTTTATGGCAGAGTAAAATGGCAGTCATTGTGTTTAAGAGCAACATACTTTTAACTGTAGGTAAGCTTCGCTCAAGCATTAATCTCAACACTGTTGGAGTTTGAAAACTTGGCCTTCTGAGAGTGCATACTGCAATAATCCCTTTATTTCTAATGTGTGGTCCTACACTGGGTAAAAATGGTTAAACAGAAAATATATTTCATGAGCCAGGAGAAGCCATTACAAAGTGCCAAAAATAGAGCCCATACCATTCTCCATCTCTGGCTCTGAAGCCCTACTTGGAGAAGGAACAGAAATGTATTCGCCAATGAATACATAATGAAATGCAGCAGTCTAGCCAGGATCTTGTATTTACTTCTTTGACTAGACAGGCTGATTTTGGGTGTGTCTCAAACCCCAGGTTTGCAGCAAATGTATTAGGCACTGGTCATTCGCATTCAGTGTAAGACACATACTGCAAGTGAGCCAACATGAAGACAGATTTGCACTTGTATATGCTTTGGAACTGGTCCTGAAAGCGATTCGTCTTATGTTGGCCAAATGAAATGGGCCCATCCAATTTTTTTTTTTTTTACAGTTACAGAAGCTGAAATAGCAAGCATGTTATGTGAATTTATTTTAATTAGGCACCACTGATTGGTTTCAGTATACCAACACTTGGTCACATGTACACATAATGTGGCTCACCTCATGGTCTCATTACATTCTGAGAAAGTGAGCAGCAAAGTCTGAGTCATGAGCTGCTCAGAATTAGATTACTTTAGCCTTCACTTCCAGGCAGCTCCTACCTAATGCAGAAATGCATGTTTTCCAGTAAGACCAACATTGTTCACTACTGTTGCTAAATCAAAGGAATAACAGGCTTGTAGATCATTTACGACTTAATTTAAAGGTTTAGCCACCAGAGAGAAAGTGAGTGAGGGAGAAAGAGGGAGTGTAATGAAATAAAACAGATTTTATGCTAATCGCATCCATGCACGATAAAGTGCACTAGGTCCATTTAGCTTATTGATTGAGAGGGAGCTATGCAGCAGCCGTCAGTCAGTTCAGCCCACCACTGGGGAACAGGCAGAGCAACACCGTCAGGAATACAGTGTGCTCAGATGATCATGATTCTGGGTAATGGAATAATGGAATGACTGGGCTGTTGCTTGATTCTTTCTTAAATCCATTTCACTTTCCACCTCTATATCCAGCTTCACCTATCATTCCTCTTCAGTTCTTTACTGTCAGAGTCTTTCCATAGTATCTGTGCATATGGAAATAAAGAACGGTTTTAGTACATTCCTAAGGGGTTTTGAGCTTTGAATCAGACGTGTAAGTGTATTCTGTTCCACTGGCTTTGAGCTGTGGGTTATTAGCTTTCCAGTTCTTACATTATCAGGTTAGTGGTGTCTTTGTGTTTTTTTCATCCCCCCAACACACACACACACATACAATTTTAAACTATGCTATTAATTTGGTTAGAGGTTGTAGGCCTTAGGGTAGGATATTTTTCTAATAATTAAAATACCAAAACTTTCAGATTCAGCATTCAAGGTAAAATGCAAGGAATTTATGTATCCATGGACATATATCTGTGATGTACATATGCATGTGGTTACTTTACAGTAGTGTCCAAAATGTTCTTGCACCTTTTTAATGTCTAATCACTTATTGTATTGTCGTAGGTTTTGATAGAAAGAAACCACAATGTGTTCTCACCACATTACTTTGGTTCTCATTTGCATAAAGCTAATCCCCATTCAACCTTATCACCTGCCCCACCCAGTTCTTCTTGCCAATGGTCACAACACCACTTTTTGTTGCAAGTCACCATTTTTTTCAACTTAAACAACCTTTGTCCACTTTGTTGCATCAAACTGCTTTGTGGTATCATATGAATGTTCCAAAGTGGTGCATTACTAGCATATGCAATACAATAATCCAGTGTGTGTTGTGGTTTTATGAGGCAGAATGAGAGTTTGTAAACTCTGAAAGGTTTTCAGAAATTGTAGTAACATGCCAGAGAGGCAGTCAAAAACCAGGCTCACAGGATGAAACTAGTGCAACTGACACTCATAACAGGCAATAGTTAAACCCAGGAAAGTTGTACAATGAATGAACAAACTGGGAACAAGGAATCCAATGTCTGGAATTGACACAAATGGAGAACAAAATTTCACAAACACCAAAGGAAACCCAGAAGATTTAAATAAACAAATGGTTTAGGGAGGAACCAGAAAGCTGTGACACTGTCGCATTCAGAGGCTTGTCAATTTCCATCAGGAGCACAGACTCCTTTTCTGAGGCTGTCTAGGCATTACCTCATTTGCAATCACCATGCTACTAGTCAGCTGTGACTCAATAAAGACTCTCATTTGAAGACTATATAAACAAGCCACAAAGTCTCACATTGCAAAGTCTTGCCATTGTTTTCTTGCGCATGACCAAGGAGTGTCTTCTGATCTCGTTATTGATGGTTCATATTATTTACTTCCACCTTTTTGTATGCATCACATATAGTACCTGTTTGCCAGTGTGTTTGACCCGTGCCTGTTGACTATGATTCTGATTTGTTTAAAATAAAGCTTATACTTGTATGCACTCCTACTTTACATGTTATAATGGCTTATTAACTACCAGGACAACGAGAAGAGGAAACACAAAACAAAAGGAGCAAACAGGACAAAAAGAGCACAAAGTATGGAACATGATGGAACAGAATCAGACAAGAGGTAATGCTCACTTTCAGTAACTGCTTTATCCTGGTCAGGGTTGCAGTGGACATTAGGTGGAAATACACCCTGATTGGGATATCAACAGGGTAACTGTGCAATATAATAAGGACAGACCAGGTGAGCTGTGATAATCAAGCATTATTGCTGCTGGTAATAATTTATAATATAACTATGATTAGAATAATAAAATATGTCATGTCAATCTTTTCACACTCTCTTTTCACACTCATTCCTGACATTATTGTAGGTCTCAGGACAGAACCCAATGTAACGTTTTTGAGTACAGACATGCTGTTTTCATATTAGCAATTAGTTACATGCCAATCTGTCAGCTGCTGCACAGGGAAATGGAGTGTTGACTGACAGCTTTGTGGGTTTTGCAAACATTCTTGAGGCAGTGTAGAAGACATCACAATACTTCCTGCTTGATGAACAACTTGACTTTTCTAATTTGCTTAGATATGGACACTTCTTTTTTTTTAAACACAGAATTTGATTTGGGTGGCATGGTGGTGTAGTGGTTAGCGCTGTCGCCTCACAGCAAGAAGGTCCGGGTTCGAGCCCCGTGGCCAAC
>JAOBAM010000022.1:55498396-55508446 GCA_025212355.1 Notarius kessleri
GCCATGTTACCGTCTGCTGTTAAGAAGTAAAGCAGGATGCGATTTTGATGCAATTGTGTTGTTTGACAATTTATTAATTAATTTTTGAATTAGTAAAGTAATGGTTGTTTGAACGGGTTGTCATCCACACTTTCAAAATCCAGCAAACAAGTTTTTTGAACCCGCATGTTCATCCTTCACTGTCTCTTCAATGGTGAAAATTTTATTCCAGATGAGTTCAAATCACAGAACTTCTTGTATAGATGCATGAAGTATATGCTACCTTATTTGCTAAGGTGGTAAAAGTTTTATTACTCATCTAAATAAGCAAAAACATTCGTAAACATTGACATACAGTTAGCTAAGGCTAACTAACAACTTTTTCTTTATCTCTCAAAAGTGAACTAGCATGATAATAAATCTGATGATACAAAACTAGTTGAATGCTAATACCTAGCTGTCACAATACAGACTCATGAGAAGTACAAAGTGTTTACATAGTAAGTAATGGGTATGAGGATTCATTCTTGTTGCCACATTTTTTGTTAGGATTATTTTTTCTGTGTCAAGTAAACAATTATAAAGAAATGTAGTGATGTAGGGTTTGAAAATGTAGTCAGTAGAGAGCAATTTTTTTTTTTTAATGTCGTAACTAAAAGTATTAGGTGAAAGGGGAAAAAAAGTACAGATATTTAAAAAGCAGACTTAAGTACAGGTAAAACGTAAACTTTCCACCTCTGCTCACTTGTATAAAAGAGGCATTAGCTGCAGCTCTATGCCTCTAAAGCTTACTATTATACCTGGACCAGTCAGTTGTCCCAGAGGAGTCTGAAGCATTACTCTCTGTGATCTATCTCTCTCTTAATGCAGATTTCTGTAATAGTTCTGGCTGTGTTTATGAGCCTTTGGGTTTTGTGTGCGTATGTGTGTGTGTGTGTGTGTGTGTGTAGCTGCAGTGCTGAAAGGTCATGGAAGCTAATATATGAGAGTGGAGGAGGAGAGACTTGGGTACAGATCCCAGTAGATCAGGCTCATAGGTTCTGCTTTAAAGAGGCCCTTGTTCTGAAGGTCATGCTCTGTTGAGATAAACCTGAAAATACTGCAACAGAGCTAGACCACTTGTGCTGTTTTACCCTTTTAAGCTCTTTCTGTGATAATGCTCTAGACTCATTCCAGACCCCTGGACAAGGAGGGAGTCAGTGCGTGTTTTTCTGTAGAAGGGTGTGAGAATGTGGGCTAGTGAGCATGTAGGAGGCAGATCAAGGGCAAAGGAAAGAAAAAAATGCAAAAGGGAGAGGATGTGTGTGTGCCTGGATAATACCATGTCTATGGAGGCTGCAGATTAGTTTTGATAGTTTCCATACAAAAAAAAAAAAATCCTTCCAAAAAATTTGAGATGGTGTTGGGATGTGGTTTTAGAAAGAACAAACATAATAATAATGTCATTCAGCATCTCTCATTTCCCCATTTCATGTCAAATAAAATAACATCAATAATCTCAGCCTTGTATTGTTTATCAGACAGTGACAAAAACCACTTTTGTTTTGTTATGATAGATATAAAAAGTCTACACACCCTTGTTAAAGTTTAAAAGAAATAACCCAGTTTTAATGTGCAGCAACCAAACTCAGATGATAAACAAATAGAAACATTTTAAGGGGGAAAAATGAAAAAACTTACAATAAACTGGTGCACACCCTTTTATAATGAGGCATGTGACATCACAAAAGCCTGCAATTTCAACCTGGGTGTGTAGACTTTTTATATCCACTGTACATCCAATTAGACACATAGGCACACAACCCCCCCACACACACACGTACTGTATACAAACCTGTTTAACCCCTGACCAGTGTGTTGTACATTGGAATATCCTGAGTGCTGTGAATCTGATGTATCTACGTATGTTGTTTTCACTCACTATATAGTGGTCAGTTGATAGGAGATCCTCAGGAACTGGATGAAGACTGGATGAAGCACTCACACAATTAAAACTTGTAATTATTTTCAAGATGATCTCAGAAAAGTCTTGCACCTAAACTATGAACAAGAGAAGGTAACATATTTATTATCTGGGCTGAACATGATTCCAAAAAACCTAAGAGACCATTTTTTCTTTAACTTCTCTTTCTTTCTTTTTTCTTTCTCTCTCTCCTCAGAACCAAAAGCCATAAATTGGGAATGCTGGATGGAAAAACCATATGGCTAATGAAATGAAACTCCTAGCGACGAGCAGATGCAGTGATTTGTTACAGTAATTTTAGTAGCATTCAGATTCATGGGCTTAAAGACCTGTGGCATATGGGGAATGCTTATAACCCACATATAACTAAGGCTTGTAGCTTTCCCAGGCTCTTTATCAGCTGGATTGGCTCTTTCTCTCAGTGTTAGGCCAAATAGAAGGCAAGTTCCATAAACTCTTTGAAAATATCAGCACTGCCCTGTGATTACTGTCCAATTATGCACCCTAAAACACAATAAGCAGGCTGCCAGAAGAACACGAAGTGATCAAAGCAACCACATTAATACAGAACGCTGCAGTTTAAAAATAAGCCCAAAATGGGTTGGATAAGATCACATCTTCTAGCCATAGCTGTTTTCATTTCTCATTAGGTGTAGTACTGATCAAAAGTAACAGTACGTCTTGCCCTGTTTCTCTGTTTGGCCTTTGTTAGATGTGCACAGAGTGCAGTGTGTATTTTGTACAGAGTAAGATAGGGCTGATATGTGATACTAGTTGACATGTGGAACCCTATCAGACCCATGGAATAATGGAACACATTTTGTACATGTGGGTTATGCGCACACACACACACATTACACATAGACAAACGTGCATATGTATGTATGTATGTATGTATACAGTCTTTCCTCACACCCACTTGTGAAAATCTGAAAACAAGCCCCTGAGGACACAGGGACTAGAAGCCACTGACATATAAATACATATACAGTACTAAACATTTATATAGACACACAAACACCTGCACACACTCTCTCTCACAACATTTAATCCCACACCCTGAGACTCATTCCAGGCCAGACATACATACATTACTCTGGGAGGCACAGCAGTAGTAAATAGTAGTGGGAGCTACACCACAAAGACAGACTGTATGATTCTCCCGAGGATGTTTGTCTATGTGACAGCATTTACATAAATAAAGTTTAAATAGGAATCAGTGTCTGTCACTCATAAATTTTTGACAGCTATCTTTGTAGTCAGGTATTTGAGAAATGTGTTTGATCCGTAGATTAAGTTGCATGATAGCTATGCTGCTATGGAGGGTGTGTGCATGCATATGTATATAATCTCTTCCTCTCACAGAGCACACACACACGCACACATCTCTACACTCATAAATCAGGGGTCAAACAGAAACTTCAACATAAAATCCCAGAAACGTTCAACCACTATTTAATTAATTTTAAGGATGTTTATTGAATAATGTCTTTTTTTTTCCCCAGTTAGGTGTCACATCATTAGCTCAGGAAATATAAGCTAGAGTGCTGGGTGTCAGGTGTGAGGTCTGTAGAAGTGCAAGAACTGCTTAGTCAGGAAGCTTACAGCTTCTTAATGTTGTGTTTGTGCAAACGTACATGCACAGGCTTATAAACTTCATTAGGAATTGTCAGCAGGCCACATATGTACTCAGCTTCTTGCTCTGCAGGCTATTCTCAAGGCTACTATTCCCTCAATGAAATCTACAGACTTTACCTTTTACAAACACTATGTGTACTCCATGAAGCGTACACTTAAGCAATTTTGTGTACACAAAGAAAAGTTATTTTTTGTTACAGAAAAGGTTATTCTTTGGGCTGGTTTGTTTTGAGAAGTATCATGATGTTATATAGTGTAGTGTAATGGCTGAGAGTGATGCCATACTGAAATGAATATATCAAAAACATCAAACAGCCACAAACCAATGAGAGTGATTTGTTTTTTTTTAAAGAATTGAGTGCGGTTTAATATAGTATCATGTCAGTTGTGACCATAGACTTATATCTTGGAAACCAGATCAGCACAAACAATGGTTTATTCAGTTTCTTTTTCAGTGGGGTGCCAACTTTATAAACAAGGCAACACCATGGAGTAAAAAATTTAGAATTTAAAATATTTCAACTCAAGCAATATGCACCAATTTACTTTTCTAAACAGCCAACAAGTTAGCACATTAAGTCAGCGTATGGAATTCTATATATTTTCATTATGAAGATGTGTTTTGGGAGTACAGGTACCACCTTTAACACAATCTGAACACATTCGCTTCACACCACATGCAACAAAACATTAATCGCACATAAACATCAACTTTGACTCAAGGGTTACGGACAATGCAAAAAAAGTTGTATTACCTTAGAATTAAGAACTATTGTGTTTCCTGTCCAATATCAAACATACTATTAGGCCAGTCTCAAAAAGCAATTTAGACTGTCATAAAAACAAACTTGGCCCAGCCTGTTGGACAGTGAATTCCTATCTTGATTGCTGTCATTAGTTTTGCACAGGCCAATGTTTTGATGTCCAGTAATTATATGTTATTGTGTCTCGAGTTGGGCTTCAAATGCATCCTTCTCTGGTATGTAGTAAACACAAATTATACAATGAATTAAAGTTAAAGTTCAGCTTAGTTGTTGTAGTTAGTGTCTTTTGGCTCCATTAATACCAATAAAGCTTTCATTAATGTATTAATAGCCTATGTTCTCTGAAATATTGGTAAATGGGGTGCAAAGAGTAGCCCTGACTGTACTACAGAAAGGGTTAGGCTTAAGTTTGGATAGACATGAAATAGCTTTTCATGTGTAACAATGTACCACTGACATCTAGTGGATATGGAGATTCCTGCAGAGACCCTGAAACAGGAAGCAGAGAGATCTCACACGCAACAACTTTCTACATAGGGATGTTTTTTTTCAAGAACCAAAAAGACATTCCATGTGCATTCTAAAAGCCTCAGTGGACAATGAGGGGAATCCCAGCATGTGTCCATGACCTTCTGAAACACAAAGCGCAACTAGATCTGGAAACTACACCACACCAGAGCATCTGGCCCAAAACCACTGAGCCACATAGCTTCCAGGACCTTTTAGAGTGTTACATGAGCCGTAGCTATGTGGGTCGTGCAGCTCTGGTAACCCACACCCAGCACTCTGAACACTGTTCCTATCACCTGCTTCTAAGGGCTCAGGGCCAAAGGCACCCAGAGCTTCCTGCTCTTACAGGAGGACTGAAGATTGTGTGTCAATGATTTACTCAACCAAGTGTCAGCCTGAGGGCATTCTTCGGTTTTAAACTGGACAGGTGGAATGCTTGTAATTAAGACACTTCCTTGAAAGCCTCTCCAACCCTCCATGTGTTAATGATTTGGCTTGAATGGAGTACCTTCTTCCCCAGGCACTAGAACAGAACCGACAACAAAGCATAAACACAATAGCAGAGGAAATAAAATTCATTCAACGACAGTCAAAACTGACAGCATAAACCATTCAATAAAAGGTTGACCACTATGCCAGTTTTAATAAACAGTTCTACATTCTCTGGATTTATGCTGCCACCTATTGGGTACAATATCAAAGGACATTGCTTGTGCTGCCTGCCTCCTCCTTAAATCTTTCATTGTCAAGCAAAAATGCAAACAAGGCAATACCATTAAGTGTAGTAAAAACTTAGAATTTAAAATATTTCAACTCAAGCAATATGCACCAATTTACTTTTCTAAACAGCCAACAAGTTAGTACATTAAATTAGTGTATGAAATTCTACATATTTCCATTATGAAGATAAGTTTTGGGAGTATAGGTACCACCTTTAACACAATCTGAACGTTTAATACATCAAAACGGTTCTAAAATGTAGTGGCATTGAATAATTCATTCTAAGCACTCAGCACAAAGGGCCAATACTTCAAGCACCAAATTCTAGATGTATTAATTATGAAAACTTCAGTCACTTCAGGAAATCAAAGTAATAGCAATTGTTCTGAACAGACAAAGTCATCTAAACTGCTGTTGTTCTAATGACCGCATGAACCAGTTTTGTATAAACCGCATGGGATCAGGTCTTTATTTCTCAAGTAGTATTAAAAAAAAAAAAAAAAAAAAACTAGATTCAGTTTCTTCATCCACACACCTGTTCTTATTCCTACTGTACCTCAAGCTATATTTTATATAAATAAAATGTTTATTCACCTCCATAGACAGAGCAAATGACTAGCACAATCACAGGACAAATATAACTGCAATAACACCAGATTAATCTAGCTAGCATTCACATTCTTTTAAAACATGGTATCATACAAAAATAATAAATACACGAGTCATTTTGCCAAAAATAATTATTTATTGTATGCAAGGCACTATTTTAGCACGAGGTACATTCCATGATTTAAGTGAATGTCTTAATTATGAGCAATACAAGCCCCATAATGCCAAGTTGACAAAATTAAGTAAACAGGTGCACTCTTCTTGAAATGCCTGCTGTTTATGGCTGTGGGGTGTAGCGTAGGTACTTTTTCCCAGAAGGCAGTTCCTTGGTGGTGAATCCAGCAGGGAAAAGCTTCTTGGCCTCTTCATCCGAAAGAGAGGGGATGACCATCACATCCTCTCCAGACTTGTGGATAAAGAGAAAATGACAACCATTGAAAGAGAGAGAAAATGTAATGTTTATATCTCAGCCTCAGGTACAATCAGTGCAGTTTTATAAGGAAACCAGCCACAGTTCTTCTGGACACTGTGGCGGTCACACTTGCTTACTAATTTTGCAGCAAAACTCAGTAGCCTTCTATATGTTCTTTTTTTAAATCTGAAAAAGCAGTCTGTGTAATATGCTGCTCAGATACAGTTCCCCTTCTGGCAACATTAATTTTCTAGCACAAAATTAAATGTTCGGAACTCTAAAATGTTTTTTTTATTGACTTGATAATGTAGAAGTCATAAAATGGAAATCTATACCAGTTTGTATTTAAAAAGTATCAGACTTTTGCAGTGTGACTTAATAAAACGCAGTGTTGACAATCTTACCTTCCAATCCACAGGTGTAGCCACCTTTTTGTTTGCAGTCAGCTGCAGAGAGTCAATGGCCCGAAGGACTTCGGTGAAATTGCGCCCCGTGGTGGCAGGATAAAGGATGGACAGCTTCAGCCTCTTATCAGGCCCAATAACAAACACCTGTAAAAAGAAATCCTTTAGAGAGAAGCTTCTAGACCATTATCCACAATGCTGAACATTGTTCTACATGTCTTCAAAAGTCCTGTAGTTACACTAGCTGTAATTGCTGATTGTCTTATCACCACACCTGAAACTGTGCATGCTTGGTTTATATTTTTATATACAGGGATATTGAGCAGTGAACATTCCAGTCCTCTGAGAAAGTCTTGCTAACTGAAGCTGAAGTTCATTCAGGCAAATCACAACAGCCATATCTTTAAGGCAAGTATAAAACATAAGCGAGCTTTTTTGTTTTTAAGCCATGCCAGCACCTAAGGCTATTTCATGGCAAGAGCATTAAAAAAAAAAAAAAAGGCACTAATTTCTTAATTTAAAAAAGTTACATAAAAAAGATGCATGTGATAAATTCTAATATTTGTGGTGTATTGAAGATCTTACAACTCTCATAAATCAGCACAAACATGTTTGTAAGTGAGCTTATGCAAGGCTATCAAATTGTACAACAGAAAAGTGCACAGCAGATCACGAGTTCAAATCCCTGTGATGCCAGAGCAAGCTGTGGTGTGTGAAGTACAAGAGAGCAAAATTTGGCTACAGCTCTAGGCCAGTGACTGGAAGGTTGAGAGTTCAAATCGCAGCACCAAAAGAAAGCTACTGTTGGGTCCGACCCAGATATGCAGAGGTGCGCTGGATAAAAGAATGTAACACGAAAACATAAAATCAGATCTACCACTAATCACTGGAGTATGCGAGCTCATGTATGTGGATGAAGGCAGTTAGCACCTAGTGTCCCCCCTCACCGAGCTGATGCAGCTGGCTTTAGTCCTTTCACAGGAAGCATGATCAGTTAAATCTAGCTAGTGAGTGGAAACTGGCAAAAGATCAAATTGGGAGAAAATTTTATATTTAACTCCCCCCCCAGTGTGCTTCTTAAATGGTGCTTATATAAGATGATTCAAATCAAGTCTACATTCACCTTTTGTAGTATTCTGTAAAAGTTATAGAAAATCTTATCCACAGAGGAGCACTGTGGCTATTATTCTAACCGAGAAGGCAATAGATTTTGTTCCAAGTGTATAATAAAATGGGTGTTACTCAGTCAAACAATCAAGTGGTGGAATCAGGTGTGTTCCTGCTTGGCTGCAACTCAGAAGATTGATCATGACTGGTGTAGAATTTACTCCCTAGGGCTTCTGTGTACACTTGGTCATAGATAAAGACAAGATCTAGGTCATTAGAAGTCACCAGGGAAACGCACACAGCGAGCAGTGAGAGGCATGCCATCTTTGTCCCTCTCATCAGGATCCAGCATTCCCAGAAGAACAGAGAGCTCTCTCTTATCATCTGCTATAATGGGGAATGGCAGAGGACTGCCTGCTGTCTCGGAGTGAAGCGCCACCACATCCTATAAAAACACAGGGGAGTTTAAACTTGGTCAACCTACAATTAACACATTAGTGGAAAATGTGATAAGCAGCAATATGGAGTGTATAAACATTACCAATCAAAATAAATTGGTTTTAAATGAAGTGGAAAATGTAACTAAGTGCGAGTTGCTGTTCTTAAAAGGCACCAATAGCTTATCAGCGACTGGACCTCAGAAAAACAATATTCTACTGTGGGAAAGATGAGCATTTGCTGTTCACACAAGTTCAGCCAAAGGTCTGTGAAAACTGAGTAAGGCAGGATATCTTGCACTCAAATGTATAAAATAGAGGTACAATATCATTTAATAACCAAATAGCTCTAATTCAACACTAATTCAATAACCATAGGCCAGGAGGTCCCAAATTAGGGGGACATGGCCCAAGATGGGGTGAGTGGACTTACAAATGGGGGGTCATGATTAGTTTGTAAAAATGTTTGAAATGAACATGTAAATATTAGAAGAAATATCACCAAGATATATTAAACGTGATTCCCAGGGACATAAAGACAAGCCATGTTTAATGCAAGAGTACACCCACGACTTTCATGCCTTCACCGCCCTGACAAAGCACTAGTGTAGGACTTCAGCAATATAAAATGGACAAATTTTCCCCTTCTAGCTACCCCCCCCCACGAGTGTGTTCCAGAATCACATACTTGTGTACCATTTTAGACTGCTATTGAGTAACACTTCCACACTAATGCAACTTGCTCTTAGTGTCTGCATTTTAAAAACCTCTCATTGTCTTTAAACCTACCAAAAGAGCCATTTGTGGACATTTTGGATGATCTACATTACTAAATACTTCTAAATGCAGGTTCAGAGTCTTAGTTTTTTTTTTTGGGGGGGATGCAGCTCATGACAGTCACAACTACAGCAGAAGGTTTTAAAGATAAAAAGAGCTCATTAGTGTGTTTAAGGTCACTGTGCATTAACCTACTATACATTTTACAACCAGGAATGTTTTATCCCCGATGTGCCACCTAATGAATGTCATTTAATGTCGCATGCTTCTGCATGCACACAAAGTCAAGCATCCAGTGTTAACCAGACCCCTTTGCTTCACATTAGGCCACACCACCACCGCAGTATGGATTCTTTTTCTAAAAAACACCGTCGTGCTTTATTCCTTATGTAGTGTTCAAAGCTTAAGGGGACAGTGGAAAGAGACGCCTTTTTAAAAACCCCTCCTGACCTGAAAAGCTGGGTCAACAAATGCAAGTTCAGCCTTCCCACATGACTGGTAAATCAGTGCAACAAATAGTACTTTGGATTTTAATCGATCATGTTGCGCACATGATACTGAACTAAAGTAAAGTAAACTTTACCCCATTACAGTCATTCTGAATAATCCCTCATCTCATTATCTCTAGCTGCTTTATCCTGTTCTACAGGGTAGCAGGCAAGCTGGAGCCTAACCCAGCTGACTACGGGCGAAAGGCAGGGTACACCCTGGACAAGTCGCCAGGTCATCA
>JAOBAM010000022.1:55589344-55601070 GCA_025212355.1 Notarius kessleri
TTACATGCTAACTAACAGTGTCCAAGTTAACTAGCTATGTGTAAACGTTAGCCGTGGACAAGGCGATGGCAACTTGGTGGGCAAATCCATAGAAAGTCATTTGACTAACCAGACTGCATCGCTATTGCAACATTATCGCTAGCTCTAAAAGCACAGACAACTTCATTGCAAGCTTTCTCTTGGAATAAAGCGTTTACATCCCTCAATATGCTTCCGCAGGTTGGACGGCGAGTAATG
Organism: Notarius kessleri; assembly: GCA_025212355.1. Taxonomy (NCBI): domain Eukaryota; kingdom Metazoa; phylum Chordata; class Actinopteri; order Siluriformes; family Ariidae; genus Notarius; species Notarius kessleri. The sequence continues at coordinate 55,589,582 of JAOBAM010000022.1, forward strand.
TGGTTCATTTTAGACAAACAAAACAAGCATTTAAAATGAAACGAATCTTTAATCCGTACAGTAAACTGAAACATGGGTTCTTGGTATGGCCATGGGTGCGTGCATTCCCCAGAAGAACCGCCTCCTTCCATTCTGCCATCAACTGATCGTGTTTAAATAATGCTGCTGAGAAATCATTGAACTTGATTTTATACAGTCTATGGATGTGTTGTGACCCTAGTGATTACTGATGGGCTGTCTCAGTGTCACATGCGAAAAAACAAATCACGTTTTAGAAAAGAGAAGAAAACACATCCACTTTCAAAGCTGCTTCACAGTAACGAGGACTTTGATAGAAATGTAGTGGAGTAAAAAGTACGATATTTGCCTTTCAAATGTAGTGAAGTTAAAGTCAGAAGTTTCCAAAAAAAAAAATACTCAAGTAAAGTAGATACTCAAAATGTACTTAAGTACAGTCCTCAAGTAAATATAGTTCGTTACTGTCCACCTCTGGGTAAGGGTGATGTGGGGAGGGTCTGCTGCGGTGGCGGTCGAGGACCACAGCGATGCGAGCAGGTGCCGGAACACCTGGTGATCTTCCTGCTGGGCCAACATCAAGGCTTCAAACCGTTGTTCCTGTTCCTTCCGGAGGGTGATCAGTGCTTGGTGCTGGTTCTGTTGGGCGGTAGTAAGGGCATGGATCAAGTCCTTAAATGGGGAGGATTCCATAGGTAGTTCTCTTCAGTATCCCGGCTTTCGGCACCACTGTGGTACTTCCCTGATGTGAGTGGAATACTGAAGCGTGGTAGGCGAGAGATGATATTCACACACAACTTCATTTGAATAATTTTGCTTTCCAGCTTCACTTGGCGTGTTTGTGTACACACACTGTTCTGATCAGGAGAACTCTCCTCTCGTCGCTTTCTACCTTCCGTCTTCACTGCAAAACACACAGACACAACATTAATTGACAACAGGTGTACTGACTTCGCCACTCACCTTCCCTGACCCCGCCCTCCATTCGCAAACCAACGCTTGGCCACGCCCCCGCTGCCACAGTGTGCAAAGCGTTATCAAGGTAAACACTGGCAACTTTGAAGAATCTAAAATAGGGAACAGATTTTGCTTTTTAACCTTTTTTTGGTTGTTGTTTTGTTTACCACATAACTCCATGTATGATCCACGCTATTTCACAGTTTTGATGTCTTCAGTATTGTTCTACAATGTAGAAAATAGTAAAAATACAGAAAAACCTTTGAATGACCAGGTGTGTCCAAACTTTTGACAGGTACTGTATATAAACACTTACAAAATAGGTAATATAAAAATCTAGTTTTAATAGTAGAAACCTGCTGTCAGCATGCTTTTGTATACAAGCAAATCTCAAAACACATCAAAAAGCACTGAGCTGAGGCCTCGGCATATATAATGCAGTTATGAAACCCTGCAAGATTACAAGCTTGCATACTCTTAACGGTTTCATAAATTTGAATTTTTTTTATCTTCTAATAGCTCAGGAGTTTTTCCTTCCATGCAATTTGGAATACTGACATTTTACATTCTAATTTTTGAGTGGTCTGTTTTAAGGTGCATGTGTGATCATTGTACCAAGGTGCTAGGTATTTTTTTTCTCTCTAATGATTTTTCTTTTAAGTGGAGCTAAATTATCTAGAGTGCAGTGGAACACTGACTCCGTGTTTTCACTCACACCTGATTAAGTTCCATGGGGTCAGACAGTGATCCAGTCAAAGTTGATAACTCTGGGAGATTATTGATAAACCTATAAGCAGTAGCTGATGTGAATGTGCATTTGATGAGGTAGTGTGGCAGAGTGCATATATTATGACTAAGACACATTTTAAATGAGATGAGGTAATGATCTAAGATTGCTTCAGACTAGTGGAAGAGTGACTCTGTTTCGATATTTAATCCAAATCTGAGTATTAAATCAAGAGTGTGACCACCATTATGAGTGGTTATCCTGTTACATTCTGATTAACTCCTATTGAAGCCAGAATGGACACAAACGCTGTTCTCAGAGTGTCTCCTGGGTTCTCAAAATAAATATTGAAGTGTCCAACAATTAATGGTTTGTTTTAAAAAACAACCAGCTTTCAGGTGAAATTTGCAAATTCACGAAGAAATTCCGAATACAGTCCTGGGGGTCAGTAAATAATAATTAGTGAAATTGACTGAGATATCACCGATAGCCATCAAAGAAGCTAAAACACGACCAGCCTTTGTGTTCTACTCTACATAAAGTTGAAAACATACAACCTCTGTATGGAAATAAGTATCCATTTTAATTCATTGCTACCCACTGGTCCTACACGAGTGTTGCTGTGCTTCTTTGTATGTGCAGGAGACACTAGAGACTGAACGCTCCAGCATGTACCGATCACTGGTTGTAAATACCTCAAAAGAGATGATGTGCTTCAGTGATTTCCCGATGCCAGCCCACTTCCCAAACTACATGCGACACTTCATGATGCTAAAGTATTTACGGCTGTATGCTGAGCACTTTGACCTGCTCAAGTACATTCGCCTCCAGGTTATTATTAGTTGTTTCTTTGTTTCATTTTTCTTTTTTTTTGTTAATATGCATATGCAAAAGCTAATGTGTGTATGTTTCAGACAACTGTGCTCAGTGTGAGACAGAGACATGACTTCTCTCGCACAGGCCAGTGGGAGGTCGTAACTGAGAACAAAGATGGACACAAAGAAACACAGGTGTTTGATGGGGTGTTTGTGTGTTCAGGATGCTTCACACACCCTATTACACCCCTCTCAGCATTTCCTGGTATAATCATGCTGAGAATTCATACCTGTAAAGGATGTAGACTTCAGAATCAGTCTTACTTTGATCCATTTCTTTTTTTCTGCTCTAGGAATAGATACGTTTCCAGGGAAGTGTTCCCATAGCTGGGAATATAAGGATCCACAGCCATTCCATGGGAAGAAGGTGGTGGTTATCGGCATTGGCAACTCTAGTGGAGATCTTGCTGTGGAGATCAGCAGAGTGGCAGAAAAAGTAAGTACAATCAGGGAACTGCTCAACAAACACTCCTGATTTTCCAGACACTGGTTAAAACCAATCATAAAAAGATTTTGTTTAAAGGTGCTGACTGCAAAGTCATCTGATTTTTAAAAAAAAATTTGTGTATGGCGTTTTCCTATGTCTCAGAAGAACATCATGCAGACAAGTTGTGATTATTTTGATATGCTGAGGGTCACTTTTCTCCGTGTTGGGACTGTTTTCTTATTTCTTGAGTTACAGTGTGGCTCTACGGAAAGAGCCAAACGCAAGGAGGGTGTCATTCCCCCCCGGCATCACAGATCCATATAATTTTTTGTGTGTATGTATACACCACCGTGCCGCCTATATACAGTGTGTGTATAAATATATATTTCTGTGTGGAGTTTGCGTGTTCTCCCCGTGTCTGTGTGGGTTTCCTCTGGGTGCTCCGGTTTCCCCCACAGTCCAGAGATGTTCAGGTTAGGCTAATTGGTGGCTGTAAATTGACCGTGAGTGTGAATGGTTGTTTACTCTGTGTCAGCCCTGCGATGACCTGGTGACTTGTCCAGGTTGTACCCTGCCTCTTGCCCATAGTGAGCTGGGATAGGCTCCAGCTTGTGTGTGTGTGTGTGTGTGTGTGTGTGTGTATAATATGCATGCCACGCCTTGGGTTAAATGCAGAGGAGGAATTTTGCTGTGCTTGAGTGTACATGTGACAAAAATAAGGACTTCTTCTTAATGTGTTTATTCCATTTGAAATGTGTATGGCAAACCAGCTAACAATTTTGGGATACTATGACATCCTGATCTATTTAGTATTTGGGACTTCTAAATACACTGGAGATGCTAAAGTCTTGCTCATCAGGGATAAATTAGGAATAAAATAGCTCATGTTTATAGCCCTTAATTTTCTGTAAAGCTGTTTTGTGACAATGTCTGTTAAGCACTATACAAATAATCTTGACTTGACTAAAGGATTACAAAAGTACAGATGTCTACCAATATTTTGAGGCAGGTTTCGTGCATGCTGGAATGTTATGGGAAATTCCTGATGAAGAAAAATACCTTTTTATGACACAGGTAAGCTCAAACAAGGACTTCTAATAGTAATAAACAAGCCAGGGCCTGGATCTAGCATATTTTATGGTGTTTAGCCTCGTCTACATAAAAAAAAAAAACATGCTGCTCGTCTCACCAAGCATTAGGTCTAATAAAACACATTGTGTCCAGATATAGATTTTAATTTTGCACAGAGCTTTCATACTATTCGGACATAAAATGTTCTCCACATGCACGGGAATGTTTTATTGGCATCCAGTCATCTTGTTTAACTGCAGTTTGCCACTTTTCTCATTTGTCTGGGTTCACCAGGTAGCAGTGAAAAGTTAAACCAGGCTGATCTCCACATCTGTTATTACATCCAAAAGCACTACAGGTCTCTGGCATTGCTCTTTTAAATGTAACTTCTACAAGTTTATCTGTAGATGTTAGGGGTGGTGGAGGTGTGGTGAGATTAGGATCCAGAAGCAGAACACGCAGACAGTAATCCAGTAAATAATGTGGTTTAATCCAAGGAAAGGACGTGGCAAAAAAGGTAAACAAACAGTATAGCAAAAATAGTCCAGGAAAAAAGGAGACAAAAAACTTGACAAAACAAATGAAGTGGGCAAGGACAAAAACGCTAGTGCAAAGAACATAAATAGTCCAGACAAAAACTTTGGGACAAAAAAGCAAGGCAGGCAAGGAAAAAAAAAAAAAATGCTAGCACAAAAAACATGAAAAAGACAAAATGTTAGTGCAAAAATTGTGACAAGACACAAGCAAACTAGAGAGCAAAAAAGCATGAAGGGCACAAACGGCGAGAAAAACTGACGAGACGCTCTGCCAAAGTCCCTGTCTGAGAACGGCGTTTATATACGCGGCAGGAAAACCAGGATGTGAAATGCAGGCAAGATGGAATTTCCGTCCCAGATCTGGATTAGTGCTGACCTGGGAGATAAGTAATCTCCGGAGTGTAAGTCCAGGGTGGAGCATGACAGTAGATGATTTGGGATTACAATCACTTGCATACACTTGTGCCAGTCGTTGTCAAACAAAGTTTGGCCAGAAAAACAAATCCGCAGTTACGATGACCTCACATGAAAGGCCCTTATAATTCCATACTCGCTACCGTAGAGTCGAGCCCAAGTATTCTAAGGCTAAGATAGCTAAGTGCTAGCTAGAATGATTTGGTTATCTGTCCAGAAAAATGACATGTCCTCTCACCTTGCTCTATCTTGCAGTTGCACTCACTAGGCAGGCTTTCCTTTTCTTTTCCACTGGCTTTTGGCTAGTGTGAGAACAAAGTTTGCCATGTTTGCCCACACCAACTTGTTTTGGTTAAAAGTAGGTCAAACGCATCCCATGGTGGTCATGTGATATTGCTGCTTGCTTGCTTCTGCAATTTTCAGAATTGTAAAATGTGAGCTGCATTTTATCTTGGCAAAACACTGACACACAGGGTACACGGTGTGTGCAGCATCACAAAACTCCAACAGCTATAGATGGAGAACATTTGCCTGGAATTCAACTTTGCAGTCAGCAGCATCCACCCATCCATCCATTATCTGTAGCCACTTATCCTGTGCATGGTCGCAGGCAAGCTGGAGCCTATCCCAGCTGACTGGGCAAGAGGCGGGGTACACCCTGGACAAGTTACCAGGTCATCACAAGGCTGACTCATAGAGACAAACAAGCATTCACACTCACACCAACAGTCGATTTAAAGCCACCAATTAGTCTAACCTGCATGGGAAACCGGAGCACCCCGGGGAAACCCACACAGACATGGGGAGAACATGCAAACAATCCACACAGAAAGGCCCTCGTCAGCCACTGGGTTCAAACCCAGGACCTTCTTGCTATGAGGTGACAGTTCTAACCATTACACCACTGTGCCGCCCACAGTCAGCACCTTTTAAATGAAAATCTCAATTTGCGCAGCTCATCTGGCACCCAGAAACCAGCCATCGGTTTCTTCATAATGTATTATTTCCCACATTATTACCATTAAAGACAAATGTTAGATAACAATTTAACATCGTGAACTACACTGATGAGACTCAAAGTAAGTAACATTGATTATCCTGTAATAATGGTGCATGTTAAGGCCTGTGATATATTAAATGGCAAGCAAAAAGTTGGTTCTCATAGTTGATCTGTTGGATGTGGGAGAAATAGGCAGGCATCCTTACTTGAGCAACTCTAACAAGTGCCAGTCATTATGGCCAGACAGCTGGGTTGAAGCATCGCCAAAATAGCAAGGCTTATGTGGCGTTCCCAGTTAGCAGCGCTGAATACCTATTAAGAGTAATCCGAGGAGGAACAAAAAACAAACTGGCACCAGGGTTTTTGTTGCCCAATGCTCATCAATGCACAAGGACAACAGAAGCTGTCCAGGCTGGTCCATCCTGATAAAAGGACTACAACCATAGAAATGCTTTAATGAAGGTTACAGGAGAAATCGGTCAACACACAAATGGTGCATCACACCCTGCTGTGTGTGGTGCTGCCTAGCCACAGACCAGTCAGAGTATCCATCCAAACTCCTGTCCTCCACGGAAAGTAGATATAATGTGCATGCAATGGAAGGAGCAATAGAAGGTCACCTGGTCCAGTGAGTCCCGTTTTCTTTCACATAAGGTGGACGGCCGGTTATATGTATGCCATTTATCTGGGGAAGTGATGGCACCAGGATGCACTGTGAGAAGGCGGCAAGTTGGTGGAGGGAGTGTGATGATCTGAGCCATGTTCTGCTGGGGAACCCTGGGTCCAGGCATTCACATGATAGACCAACTGCATGTTAGGCTGGTCATGTTAACGTTTTGGCTCTCTTTACATTGACAAGTGCATTAATGCTATTCTTTATTGTATCTACAAACATACCTATACCATATCTAATTAAATATGTTGTGTCCTCTATATTTTCACCTCAAAGACTTTTCTGAGCATGCGTGAAGGAACATGGGTTGTGGGCCGTATGTCTACTGGTGGCCTGCCTATGGACATGAGCATGCTTACACGCATGAATACCCTTCTGCTGCAAGTGCTTCCTCGAGATCTGCTTAACTGGGCAGTGGAGAGATTCTTTAATCAGAAATATAATCATAGACTGTATGGACTGCAACCCAGCCACAGGTACAGTGGAACAAACCGGCAACAGCACTATAACTCGCACCTGAAAGGACATGATGCACTTTTCTGAATATTTATATATTTGCAGCCAATGTTTAATAACGGATTTATTTTTGGGTACAAGAAGTACTACATCTCAGGAAAAAAACACATCAGCATACGCAAGTGTATTAAAGGAATAGTACATCACCCAAGAAAAAACTATTCTAGTTATCATTTAATGATGCAGAATACTGCTTGCTGCTCCATAGTTGTGTTTATTCACTATTAGCTGTGCTAGAAAGTTTAAGTAAAGGATTAAGGAAAGCATTCCTTCAATGGCAGCATGTTCATCTCTTTCTCTTGTAGGATACTCGACCAAAAGCCCATCATTAATGATGACCTACCAGGACGCATCCTTCAGGGGGCAGTGCATTTGAAACCAAATGTGCGAGAGTTCCGAGGCTCGACTGTCATATTTGAGAATGAGGCAATTGAAGATGGTATAGATGCAGTTGTCTTCTGTACAGGATACAAACCAGGCTTCCCATTCTTGGTGTTTTCAAAGGACAATGATCCTGTGGGGGAAGTGAGCCTCTACAAAAGAGTCTTCCCTCTGTTCCTAGAGCGCCCCACGCTGGCTTTCATAGGGTTACTCTCTGCCTCAGGACCTTTAATGCCTATAATGGAAATGCAGGCACGATGGGCCACCCGAGTCTTTGCAGGTATTCTAGAGCGATGAGACAGTGGAACAAAACACTGCCAGAAGGTGACAAGATTCTCACAAAATCAACTGAAATGAATGCTGATGCTTCTTAAAGTTGACTTCATCTCAGCATTTAGCATAGTTATCTGTGAAATATAGCATGGCAGTGGTCACGTAGCTGCTTCCTGCCTTTGGCTGGATATGAGACAAATCACTGAGGTCACTGGCTGGTAACAATACCAACTTGTTTACGAGTACAAATTGCTGATCAGTTAAGCTACTGATTAGGCATGTAATGCTTCACCCAATTCATGATTCAGTTCCATTCACGATATTGGGTTCACGATTCAATATTCCCACGATCTTTTTTTGAAAAAAGTTACATGAAAACTTTATCACCAAAAACAAATGCAACATTTTATTTTCTTATTCTTTATCAATTTTAATATGCCTTTTTAAATGTTTTTTTTTAAAGATCTACAAAACTTTTTTGAACATACTGGTCCTGAATAGACAAAATGTTTGCACATGCAAATTTGAGCATTAACATTGGACAGCTATTTTCATTCCACCAGATTGCTACTGCAAGACAAGGTTTAGTATTTTCTTGTTCCTGTGTGTCTTCATTGACTCAGGAGATGAAGAGTGTAAGAGTGTGTATGATTGACTCAACTTCAAACATGTTTGCTCTTTTCCTCAAGGGTTAACGCAACTTCCTCCCAAAGAAAAAATGCGCAAGATCACTGAGAAAGACTTCAAAGAAAATCTGAAGAGGTGATTTTGTTTACATTTTTCATATAAATTGAATTGATATATTTTTCTTCATGTTTGCTGTCCAACCATTCTCATTCCTCCCCCCCCGCACAGATACGGTTGTCCAAAGAAAGCTGTTCTCAGAGTGGACCATCTCCCTTACTTGGATTTCATTGCACAAGTCGTCGGTGCACGTCCCAACCTCTTGTGGCTGTTCCTGACCGATCCTGGTTTGGGTTTGAGGGTTCTGTTCGGTCCCTGCACCCCGTATCAGTTTCGGCTGTGTGGGCCGGGTAAGTGGGATGGGGCTCGTCAGGCCATCCTCACCCAGTGGGAACGTGTTGCCCAGCCATTCAAGACACGCCCCGTTCCAGAGCCGAAATCTTCTTCTGGACTATGCTACTGGTTAATTCTGGCAGGAGGAACGATGCTGCTGATGTTCATACTCCTTGAATTGCAGAAGAGAAGTGACCTTTTTACGGTCGCTGATTAGATATAATATGGCCTCTATAGCATTAGTCTGCTCTAAAGATTTGCATTTAAGTGGAACAATTTCAATTCTATAACTGTCACTTGGAAATGGTATTTGTGTACAAATTAGAATCATGTAAAAGGTTTGCCTTGCTGCATTTCTAGCATGGGACCATTGGTGAACTGCAGATTTTTAGTCTTACCATATTGGATTGAGGTCTGGGCTTTGACTGATCTTTCTAAAATATTCAAGATGCTGGTTTTAAACCAACCATCACTCATGAGCAGGGTTTGGTTTGTTATACATATGTAGTATAAGGTCTATGATAAACCTTGACCCCTGTTTTGGTGTTGTTCTGTCCTGATCGTGAAATGCTATTCAAATTTTTCTTGATCGACTATTAACATATTAGAATGCCTAATCGTCCTGGTTTTGCACACTATGACACAATGGTTTCCATTTAAGTATATTCTCTATGATATTTTTGGGGAAACTGGGCCAAAAATTATTTTATTACTTTTATTTTATTTTAGTTTTTTATTTTATTATTTTAATAGCACCACTAGCACAAATCATTCTTATTTCCAGGTGAATAAATGTTAAGAGATAGGAGTAATATGTTAGCCATATGTTCTCACAGGGGTGTACTCCTGCCAGATTCTAATTAAGCTCTAAACACTAATTAGCTTTGGTTCTATATGCTAAGCCCCATGCTATTTTAATGAGATGTTAACCTAATAGTCATAATTTGCAAGAAGTAATCATTGCTCTAGGCTGGAATAGTGTATGTTTACATTGAGAATTTATTCATTGGTTGCCTGTTCTGTTGAGCTCCAAAGTGACTGGGTAAATCTCAAGGGCCTGGTTTCAAGGAAGAGACCCAGAGGATTCAATGGCATGTGAAAGAAGCATATTTGATCAAAATATATTGTTCAAAATCATATTGTCCCAGGGCCAGATATTATGTACTGCAGGCCTTTTCCTCCTTTTCCCACAAAGAAAATGATTGTTTCAAATTCAGCATCATCAATTCAACATTTAAATGTGTTTATGTATTGTTCTGTCCTGATTATGAAATGTATTTCAAGTTTGTATTGATACTGTTAACATATTAGAAGGGATATATACATGGCATATATAATCTTGACAATTACTTTTCAGCATACTCACTGTGCTTTAATGTAAAAAAAATTAACAAATAATGAATAGAAAAAGTAAATACTATTGAGAAATCTTATCCCACATTTTCTGATAAACTATCAATAAAGTAATGCTGCATTAAACTAGAGGTCACAACTTGTAATTCCCAACCTCTAACCAGGAAAAACCTGGCTGGGGGTTCATCCTGCCATAAATTCAATTTGGTAATCCGGTCATTATACATTTCAAAGAGTCTCAGGAGTATAAAAGCATATACATTTTACAGTGTCATAGAGGCATTTTTTTTCATTGAACTTTCACAGGTGCCTTGACCATCACACATCCTCAGCCCACTCTTCTGTACATTGATGTGTCTCCTAATACTCAGTAATTCCTCTATAAGAAAGTGTAGTGCATTATAAAAGTGCATGGTTTATATGATTTGTATGCTTATTAGAAACAGTTTTCTAGTGAAAGTTTTAATATGTTAGATACATTCTGAAAGCGACATTTGACAGACTAGAGTAAAAGGCTAATACTTGGAATTCTAAATCTAAAGCTCTGACAAGTAAATAGAAAGGCCCAGGCTTACACATCAATAGAAACATTTGAACTTAACTAATAATTGTTTAATAAATACGCGATATAAAAGCCTCTGACATCGGAACATCATTGGCTCAGCCTTTGCTGGCTTAGGCTTTGGCTGAAGCCTATTGAGGCATCTCTCTGTATGTGTATGTTAACTGGGTTTGAGCATGTTTAAGAATGTAATTTTCATACCAGCCTCAAGTAGTGATTCCACAGTCATGGTGTTTTGCCACTACGTATGTAAGTGCCATGTTACATGACCTCAGTTTGCAATGTAATCCTCTGTGCCTGAGCAGTTTAGAGTGCTGTCCAGGAAAGGAACAGATTTTTCAAGGTCGGTTTGAGTCCTGGTGTTGATGTATTTCTGAGAAGGCTATTTTTTTATATTTATATAGATAGTTTCTATTTCCCAATCAGACAAAGGCTGATATCAGACCTGCACATATTTATAATGAAAGCTTAGCATGACGCTCCAACCATCCATTATCCATAACCACTTATCCTGTGCAGGGTCGTGGGCAAGCTGGAGGCAGGGTACAACCTGGACAAGTTGCCAGGTCATTGCAGGGCTGGCACAGAGAGACAAACAACCATTCACACTCGCATTTCACACCTACGGTCAATTTAGAGCCACCAATTAGCCTAACCTGCATGTCTTTGGACTGTGGGGGAAACCGGAGCAC
>JAOBAM010000022.1:56248920-56261040 GCA_025212355.1 Notarius kessleri
TTTCCTGTTTATGTGGCGAGTATTAAAATTCATAATATTGCCATTTCAACATATTACAACATATCAAAAATCCCTTCGCAATTCAACATCAGCAATATCTTGGCATCGTGTTTGCCAAGTTTGACATGAATCTGATGAACTGTCTAGGAGGAGTACGTTAAAAATGACCATGTGTCCAAACGCATATAAGCCCAATTATCTCACTTCCTGTTGGGCGTGGCTAATGCAATGTATATACAAAAGTTGTTCGTCTTAGAACAAACTACATATGTACCGAATTTGGTATGCGTAACTGAAACCATATGCTAATCCAAGGACTCCATGCCATTAGGGGGCGCTGTGAAGTCCCTGGGCCACGCCCGGGGCCAAACATCTGTGGCTGAGAAGCGGTTACAATGACTGATGTGTATATCAAATTTCATGAGTTTTCGTGCATGGGAAATGCCTCAAAAAAAGCCAAGCGCGACAGAAAAATAATAATAATAATAATCCTTCGAAAAACAATAGGGTCTTCGCACTGAACGGTACTCGGGCCCTAAATATTTGGGAAGGAGTGGGTCCAATCTGCATATTCATAGAAATGTCTTCATCACAGAAAATACACGACATCCAAAACATGCTTTTAAAGCCTCTTGTTGGAAATAACTTGCAGTTAGCTTTGTAAGACTAAACAGTACTTAGACACACTCTCTCTCGCTCTCCTTTTCCTAGGCATGTGCAGATGTGAGAGCTGGGCCTGTGTTTTGGCAGCAGATGGAGTTATCTGAGCAATTACATGAAGAGCCCACTATGCCTGAGTGGTTGTCCACTCACCCCTCCCACCGCAATCGCAGCACACACCTTGACCACCTCATCCCAGAGGTAACGCCACACAAACCCACATCTCTCTGTTCTCTTGCACAGCTCATTCTTCTATAGTACACACAAACATGCACATCTTCTCAGCTAGAGCTGGGCAATATGGCTAAAAATGTTATCATGATAGAAATCTTCATCTCCGGTGATACTGATAATTATCACAGTAAATGTCAAAACATGATTTATTTCAAGTTTAAAGGCTGATTTTTGCTCCTGAGTGAAAATTGAAGGAACGTGTGGTTTGAAGCTTTTTGTTATGGTCAGAACATGAACAGAAACAGCTGAGCATTTTGGAAATCTGAGGTAGGAGAACATCGTCAATAAATTAAACAATATGTCTGAGGCAAGGATTAGCTTATTTTTCCTCATAGTTTTCTTATACGGTTCCTAGGAGGTGTACATTTTGGGTTATAACTTTTGGATTTTAGAATATTAAAAGTAAACTAATCATAAGTATGTTTTCATTTAAATTGGACAAAGACGAGGGCCTTTCTGTGTGGAGTTTGCATGTTCTCCCCTTGTCTGCGTGGGTTTCCTCAGGGTGCTCCGGTTTCCACCACAGTCCAAAGACATGAAGGTTAGGTTAACATGGGGCGGCCTTAGGCTGAAGTGCCCTTGAGTGAGGCACCTAACCCCCAAACTGCTCCCCGGGCGCTGTTGGTATAGCTGCCCACTGCTCTGGTTATGTGTGCGTGCTCATTGCTCACGTGTGTGTGCATATGTGTGTTCACTGCTTCAGATGGGTTAAATGCAGAGGAGGAATTCCACTGTGTGCTTAAATCTGTGCTTGAGTGTACGTGTGACAGATAAAGGCTGCTTCTTCTATTTTATATCTAGAATGTTATTTCATTCATTTTTGGGAATTGTGTACTGTGACTTTTAAGAGCATGCACACTTGTGCATTTATGGCAGTTGAACTGGGAAATCGATGGGAGGCGAGACTAGCTGTGGAGTCACGTTTAGTTTTATATTATCCAGCAAAGAAACTTTCAAGACCTGCTTGTGATACATGCGGAATAAAAGTTGTGTTTTTCCAACTTTACAATGGACGTCAAGTGGATGATTCTGTTTCGTTGTCCAGTTTTCTCCTTGAACATTGGTGCGACCTGCTATGACGGTTCTTGATGCAGCAGTACTGACCTACCATGGCGATGTTTCTCAGAATCATGACAGAAAATCAAAACGCAGCCTCCAGGTCACCAACAGAAAAGCTAGCGGGATCCTCTCAACATGGTACGCTGTGCAAACAAAATGATCTCAAAAAGTCAAGTCAAAGCCCCTGCCACGCCAGGATCTGGTCTTCCCAGGCAGTCTCCTGTCCCAGTACTAACCAGCTCTTTGAGGCGCATGGGTCTGGCGCTGATCTCTGTTCCTGTAGCCCTCAGCCTCTCGCCTATACAGCTGGGGTTACAGTGGAGGGCTAGTCCTCTGGTAACCACAAGAGCTTGACTTCCCTACTCGCATCTGTATTGCAGCGTGCCTTGCCAGACGGCAGTAGGTACCATTTTTATGATGGCCTTTGGTATGACCCGACCGTGAGTAGAACTCGTGATGTCCCGGTCGAGAGGCGGACACGCTAACCATGAGGCCAACTCGCGGTGAAAATGATCTCCATTACATAAAATTCAACATGGCGTAACGTCAAATTTACTTTCTCTATGGTTCTATTCTCTAAACGATTTTTGGCCAAACATCCTGTTTCTTTGGAAACTTCGTATATTCCACTGCTTTCCTGAAGTGCACTGCAGTTACTCCCAGAGATGTATATTATGCACAAATTCTTCTGCTATTTGCATGTTTATTTTTCTGCATCTTAAGCTAAATACCAATCCAAGTAAATGAGCACCTTAAATTGCCTCGCCTGGCTCTAATTCTTCATTAGTCTTGCTCCTGTGAAGCAAAAATACTCTGGTGGACCCACTTGAGCTGACAGTTAAGTTGTGTTTTGACGATGATGTCCAGATGATGATGCTTTTTATTTATAATACAAATGCAACATAACTCCGAGACATGTTGATTCGGTGCAGCGAGGAGCAGTCAGAATCGGGGTACACAAAGCTTCCAGGTCTGTCTGAGATTTCCAGACTTAACAAGACGTCTGGAGACCACCCTCCTGCTGTGCACCTGCAAGTGTTCAAACACGTATCCACACACACAGGGTGTGAGTTCATGTAAGCTCGTGTGTGCTTAGTAATTCACTCATCAGTGCAGGGTGAAATGCTTTGTTGGAGGCTAAATTATTCACTCAGAGTTTACACAGGACTTCCTTAGTTCTTTGTTTAATGACGCATGAGAGGTGACTGGAATCACCGAGGGATCAGTGGAGGCGTTGTCAGATTGTGTGGTTCCAAGAACAAGACGTGATGAAATTGCTTCTCGTGACCGTGTTTGAAAATTGTATTCACTTAAAAATAAAGAACATAAATGCATTTTTTGCTAAGTATTACAGCGTTCTGACCTCTCTTCCCACTCTTTTCAAACAATGGACTGTAAATGCGGTCAGAGTTCTCCTCAATGTCTGGCTATGGAAAAAAAAAAAAATCAGCTCTGAGGGAAAACTCTGGTTTCCATGGTGTCCCAGGCTCTGTAAACAGGATCAGAAAACATGATCTCATGATCACGAACATGATCCACTCAGGGCAAACCTCATGTTGGTGGTCAGAATGTTTTCCCTCCCACTTGCTTCTTGGTGTTTTAGCTTGCACTACACACGCACTCTTTTTCTACCAGCAGGAAACGGGTTCTGTTCTTGTCTCGTCTCATCTCATCTCATCTCATTATCTCTAGCTGCTTTATCCTGTTCTACAGGGTCGCAGGCAAGCTAGAGCCTATCCCAGCTGACTACGGGCGAAAGGCGGGGTACACCCTGGACAAGTCGCCAGGTCATCACAGGGCTGTTCTGTTCTTGTCCACGTACCAAATTTTGAATTGTTCAGCGGTGGGTTTTCCAAAAGCCTTTTAACACTAAGAGCGTCTTAACTAGGAGAGTGCGCATTCATTGTGCTGCTCGCTCTACCATTTAACGATGATGCTCCGATGCTTTTGGGAAACTTGACCGAGATCATTTCGACCAAAAATAAATTGGTTCGTAACCTGAAAAGTTGGTTCCCAGCTGGAGCCAAAATATAGCTGGGGTTTCCAGTGTGAACCATGACGACTTCACTGAGCATCATTAGTTTGGAGAGGAAGTGGAGCGCAACAATGGAGAACGCAATGGAAAAAATGGACCGAAAACGAACCTGCAATAACAAAACAAAAGCTCACAGGTAATCAAGGCGCCCTGCCATCTTGCTACTGCTGTTTACTCCCGTTGAACATGGTGCAGTGCCCTCTGTTCGTGACTCATCCTTGTTTTCAATGGTTCCGGTGAAAACGTGGGCTGGATTGCTAGCTGGCACCAAGATTCAAAGAATCCTGAATGGAACCAGTTCAAGGACTCGTTTCCTGTTGGTTGAAAAGGAGTAACGTTGTTGTTGTTGTTTTCTCCAAAGCCAAGGCCACAAATAAAGAGCTCTCGGATGAATTTTTGGATTAGATTAGTTGCATCAGCATTGACAAACCTGTAAAATCTGTAGCTTGTTCAGTTCAGTGGTGAGAAAAGTATTTTAAGATGCTGTGTAAAATCACAGGATTTATGTAGCCTGCATCATGTGTGGGATTCATTAGAATAACTCTGCGAGATTGACTGACTCATGGCTGAAAAGTGTGCCGCATACATCTACAATATATTTAACTTCCTACGCATGGCCCATGGCAGTCAGTTATATAGCATCCAGCACAAGTCGTGCTTTCACGACAATAAATAATGCTTCAGCTTTTGCTGAGAAAGCTAATAGCGAGCTAATGAATATTTAATAAACATTCTGGGTCTGCTTTATTAATATTCATGGTTAGTGGGGTGTGTCAAAGAAAAGCAAGAGATCTGGCAGTTGGAGTGGCATAAAAGGGCGCTCTAGCTTCGGTTTATTTCTCCCCAAATCAAACTATGCTTAAAAAAAAAAAAACGGGTATGGAGTTTATAATTTCTCACACCATAAATTCCTCACCCGAGAAATGCGTCTGGATTTAGACTTAAAGATGTTTTGAATCGTGTGTGACTCAACATATCTCGCATCCAAACCGACACCTTCTGTTTTGCTGTTGATGAATGTGTGTGTGAAGAGCTGAGTTTGACGCAGAGAAAAAGAGAAAGCCAGTAAATGAGTGAGTTGAATGTGGAGGACACTCATTTACAGGAACATGCACAGCTATCTCTCCCGTCACAAGCCACTGGCTCCACGAAATGGCTCTTTAATATACGATGCAAAGTGGTGGAGGCGGCTGGGAAATGTGCCGCATGGGCGTGTATGTGTCTGTGTGTGCCTGTGTGTGTATTAGTCACACACAGGGGCTTACTTAACCTTCAGCGTGAACCTGAAGCAGTGAGTGAAAGAATTCTGCCTGTATACTGGCACTGAGGTGCTTCAAACACAGGGGGAACAGATGGTAATGCTGTTAATCGTCCATCAAGCTTGTGTGTGTGTCCTTTCACAATCTTAGTGTGCCGACATTACTCCATAGGGAAGCATGTCCTGTAAGAGACCCCACTTTCTCTTCATTCATTGGCCTTTAATGAAGATGTATCCACCATGCGCTACTTAATTACTAGTAACACAGTTAACAGTTAATCCAGTTGCTCCACTGGTGCTTGTTATGTGATTCTCTTGCACAAGGTTACTCTTTCGGTAAAAAGCGAGTGAGTCTGTCATCCCTGTTGAAACGGGAGTGCATGTGGCGTTGAGACTTTCAGAGCAGCGCCGCAACACTGAGTGGCAGCGTCCGCTCACCTATGGAGAAGTGGAACTGGAGGCGAGTCATGTTCGTAAAATGTTACCATGAAAATTACAAGGCTGGATAAGTCGCCCCTCTCTCTCTCGTATATCCTTTTCAACCAATAGAGAACGGGTTCTTCTTGAGCCGGTTCCGTTCAGGATTCTTTGAAGCTTGGTGCCAACAAGCGATCCAATCCACGTTTTCACCAGTTTCGTGTGGAACCATTGTAATCAAGGATGTGTCATGAATACAGGACAATGCACAAGGGAAGTAAACAATAGTAGCAGGATAGCGGAGGGCACTGAGCTTTTTACTTGTGAGCTTTTGTTCTGTTATTGCAGATGTTTTTCATTCCATGTTTTCTGAAGATGTATCCTCTTCCACTGCGCTCTGCTTCCTCTCCAGACTAATGACGCCCACTGAGGTCGTCATAGTTTGCGTTGGAAAAACCAACTAAAAAGGGGTAATAGTGAAGACTAGTGATTGTGAATTTTTAGTCAGTAGTCAACTACATTTACATTTAGTCATGTAGCAGGTGCTTTTATACAGCGTAACTGACAAAATGTGTATTTAAAGGCACAGTAATGCCATGTACTTGAACTCGTTTGTTAAAAAAAAAAAAAAAAAGGGCAAGTCTGATGCGCAAGAAATTCTTTGAAATTACCAAAGCAGCATCAGCAACATCTGTAGGCAGCTGATTTAATGAATAAAACGACTCCAGCCAACGGTTTGCCAAATCCAAAATGGCTACATTATATGACCAAAAGTATGTGGACACTTGACTGTCACACCTATGCGCTTGTCGAACATCCCATTTCAGATTTAGTCCCCTTTTGTTCTTGTAATAGAACTCCAGATTCTCAGTATGCACTAACAAAGGTTAAGCACCTACTATACCTGATCATGACTGGAGGACGTTCTGTGATTACGCAAGCAAGTAGTAAGGACACAATTCGGGTGTTCTCCATCTTACCTGTCTTCTGACCCAGATGTTCACAGATGATGTATACTGCGAAATAAATAAAAAAAAAAAAAGGAAAATATTTCTGCAGAAATGTTTAAACAATTCCTGATACATTTGTACACCGCTGCAACAACCGGCTTCGCTTCAGATAGCCATGTTCTTTCTATTTTCCCCAAGAAAATTCTTCTTCCTGGTTTTTTCAGAGGTTCCTGCTGAATTATGGGATAGTGTAGTGTGTGGTGTTTTTTAAACTACATACTACAGATGTAGTAGATCATCTGAGTAATGTTCGACTACCATGAAACACCTACTGAGTATTTGGACACCTTACATACTACATTTTGCATACTAATAGTATGGAAGTATGCATCTTCGGATGTAGCCTTCCATTCTTCTGGGAAGGCTTTCCATGAGGAGGATTGGGATTCAGTCAGTCTGCCGGTTCATCCTTCAGAACTCATGGCCATCACAAGCGCACACCACTTAGGAAGATCTCTTTAGGATCGTGCTTAATTATCATTTTGAGTAATTGTTTGTTTGTTAGTAATGTTTCTATTAATAGTTTTTTTTTTTTTTTAATATCATTGAAACCCAAACACAATGATGTTCTTACGTAATAATCTGCCTTGATAGAGGGTTTTTTTTTCCCTCCCCAGGGAAGCACCTCCTTGCTCTTTTGTAGCAGATACTAATCTGCGGTGAGTTTCCCAAAAGCCTCTTAACGCTAAGAGCATCTTAACTCGGAGAGAGAGCATTCATTGTGCTGCTCACGCTACCATTTAGCGATGATCTTTGTGCTGCGATGCTTTTGGGAAACTCAGGCCTGTGCATTACTGCTCTTACAAATGACTTTATCTATACAGACTTCTTTTCTTAGCCAGCATAAGTACGTATATACTGTATCTTATATCAGTTTGTAAATGTGACTAGAGGAAACGCAGAGTGCTGTAAATGTGCTGCTCTAATGCACTCTTTGAGTAAATGTTACCCAGTAAGCTTTGGATAAGCAGTCTTTCATCAAGTGCCTTGAGTTTCTTTTTCATGGCCTGATCTTCAAACGTCTATGAGCTCCTTAAATGTCCTTTGCTAGAGAGCTGCAT
Organism: Notarius kessleri; assembly: GCA_025212355.1. NCBI lineage: Eukaryota > Metazoa > Chordata > Actinopteri > Siluriformes > Ariidae > Notarius > Notarius kessleri. Next base: position 56,256,655 of record JAOBAM010000022.1, read on the forward strand.
CTGATATTTCGGAATAAAGATTTGACCCATAGGGGCGTCCATTTTAATACTTTTGCTGTGTGACTTTCTTAAGCTCTGCGCTTATTGTTCTTCAGCTGTTTCAGTGCTGACCCCGTCGAACAGACTTGCTCACATACCTTTTATTTTATTATATAGTTTTATATACTGGCTTTTGCCCTCCTCTCCAGGAGGAGGTCAGAGATCAGGCCCAGATAAAATGATCTGCATGGCGTGAATGAGTACTTAAGGCTGAGTGGGTTTTGTCCGATTTATACTTTTCCCAGTCTGACACGTCTGACTGACTATCGTTTGATCTGAAACTTCCATAAGTTATGTAATCTACACAGGATTTCACTGATTAAAATTAAGTCATGTGCATCTTGTGTACCCATTTCTGTTTGTTGCTGCAGGCTATAGAGCTCCGTGCGAGATGCGGCTGCCCTGCTCTTTCTGACCCCGATCCCCGGGATGTCTTTTCCAAGGCCGTACAACTGTTGCTCAAGAACGCAGAGAAAGAAAAAAGCAAAGCAAAAGAGTTGAAGGACAGAGAACGAACAGCAGGAACACCACAGAGAGTCCAGCCTCCATTAGGGGCAGCGTTGGTTTTATCAGCTCAACAACAGACTCTGCTCAGTAAAGAAGACTTGACTCACGTCAGACTGCTGCCTAAAAAGGTTTAACCAAAAAAGTAATGAACACTAGAAGGGTCATTTTATATGATGTGCTGTACTTTATTTATCAGTACTTTCTGTTCCCAAGCAAATAATTAAGTTATTCCAGAAAATCGAGTTGTACATGAGCTGATAGCTGACGAGGCACGTAGCACCGAGTCAGCCATAAACCATGTATGACGAGATTGAGTGGAATAAATAGTAAATAAATAAATAGTATTTATTCTATCCACATTCACTGGATTTTGAGAAACGGAACATTTTTATTATTTGCAAATGTAATAACTTTATACAAAACGTCTGACAAAACGTCCGACAAAATAATTTCCACTATAATAATAATAATTATTGAAAAATAAAGAAAGAGATGTTCTTACCATCATACTTTTTTTATTTGATTTTTTTTTTTGAGTTTTGTTTTCGAGTAGGGTTTTTATTTCATCCTCGGTTGGTTCAGCAACATGCGCCGCCATTTTGTTTTTCTCTACTCATGAGAAGTATGAGCTGATATCCTTGTAGTAGAGTAGCCAATCGGAGTGCTCTCGAGTGTGCGATTGCTCATATATCCAGTGAATGTGGATAGAATAATATCTGTTATTAACTCTTTACCTTCTTTGGCAACCTTGCAGTAATAGAATGTAATATTAGTTGTTTGGGAGGAAAAATGCAAATTACAGATGTGAATTTAAGTGAATATACAGATATTAGACTTGTAGCCAGCTGTGGCATGTCCGTTTTACCCGACCGCCACATGAAATTTTTTGCTGTGAGAAATGTGAAACCTGTGAAGTAATGTATAAGATGTACGCTATTACTTTCGATATGAATGTGAACATTATATGAACAAGGCAGCGATTGCAATCAAGCGTCTGATTAGCTTTAATGGTAGGATTAGCATAATAGCCCTACGCAGATGAAAGTTTAATTGATGTATTTAATTTATTCACTAAAGGCCAGAATCAGCTTTTATATCATGTTCAGGTGGTGCTAGCACTAACCTCTTCATGGTAGATACAGACTGTATCTGTGGTGCTCTGGAAGGGACTTGTGCCACAAAGGATCCTGTTTTTGCTTATACATCACAGCGTTTTATGCAAAAGTATTTAAAAGGAATAATTAATAAGCTAATTTGAGATTATAATAATCAACAAATGAGCCTGGTCTCAGTCTATGTAAATAGTGGGCATATGATATTCACTTGTGTCAGTAAGGCTGGCAGTATACTTTGTGTAACCGCATGTACTGTATGTGTGCGCAACAGTGTTTACTCGACTGTATATTTGACCGTATTTGGGGACTTGAAAGGTAGAACCACTAGAGGGCGAGTCGGCGTCCATAGCAACCTGTAAAAGCAATTTAACATCAAATATTTTGACAAGTACAGTGGGACTGCTGTATCACTGACTCAGTAGCTGTGGTTTTAGTTATAAAACTGTTTACTCTGGGCCAGAAATATCAAGCGGAAACACCAGAATCCCGTTCGTTTGAGAGAGAGCACGTTCGCATAACTTCCAGCACATTGTTAGAATTTTTATTTTATTATTAGTTACTGTCGTGTGTATTTTCTAAATCAAACTATCATAGGTATAAACAAGCTTTATATTTGGTTCGCTACTGTCTACATTTTCAGCTATCCACATACGTATCTCCCTGCAGATATGGCGCTCCCATTGTATATTTATTGCTGTGAAGCAGCATTGAAATGTCTATCATATCCAGGTCATTACAGACACACTCGCTCAGATTTGTTCAGTCTGTTGCTGATCTCATGTCGCTCATTGTCCCATCAGTATTGCATCTTGCAAATGCAAGAATCCAAATTCTCAGGACGTCCGCGACCACTCTGAGTGACCTCACGATAGGTGGCCAGCCATGTTGTGCGCGCACACACACGGAGTTAAAATAAAGTATAACCCAGCCTTAAGATGACCTGAAATTTGTAGAACGTGTTTTTGTTTTTTCTGTGTATAGCCAGGGTTCCCAAACTAGAATTCGTGACTGCACATGGGAGTTGCTTGATTTACAAATGGGGTCACGAAAAACTCAATCTCGTCTTTTTGGATGAATTAGTATCAATTTGTTTTTTTTTTTTGTTTTTTTTTTTAGCATATATTTACTGAGAGTCACATTCAAACCTTCAAGCTGCATTTACATCAAGAGTTCAACACTGATGATTTATTCTGCAGGAAGTCCAACATTCCCACTAGACTGGTAAATCGGTGCAAGGAACTTTTGTTTGTTGAAATCACTTTTTCCACACGTGCTACTGACATAATGAAATTTTGACTTGCTACTGTAGTCGTCGTGTGGTCACAGATTGGGATCGCAGAAAATTCATAATGTCCATTTGGGTTGGTTTAGTCAAATGGTTTGGGGAACCCTGGTGGATAGGTAAATACTTTGCTCAGGGATTTTCTCATCACTTTCATTGCAGCTCATTAAAAAAAGGGTGTATTTTTGGATCAAATTATCATTTGACTACAATAAAAGAAACACTTCTAAACAATGCAGACAATTTTTTTTTTCTTTTTAAAACGTGAAATCTTTATATACCCATATTGTGTGTTTCTGTAAGAATGAGCCAGATGATCGCTGAGGTTAAAGGGAAAAAAAAAAAATAAACATTTTTACTATTGCCATTTTAGGATGAGTGTGGATATTAAAAGTTGATGTTTCTCGTCCCCAGCGTTCTGGTAGACTGTCATGAGGCACTCGGAGCAGACCTGCAGTGCCTGCCGGCATCCGGGTGCTTATACCGTGCCAGTATCTGGCCAGTGTGTTTGGGTGAAAATTGGTAGCATGGTCTAAGAGCTTCCTTTGCTTTTGAACACACCATGGGCCGGCTGTTCCCACAGGAGAGCTGAAGCAGAAACTCATTACTAGCTGTAAAATTGCGTAAAGAACATCAAGCTGCTGGCCGTCACCCACCAAGTCAATTAGAAAGAGGAGAGGAGAAGAGAGGCCTGGAGGGAGTATGAGGAGGGGGGAGAAATCTGGAAAAAAAGGGATGGATTTTTAGACATAGGGCTGGAGAGTGAGTTGGGGAGATGCAGTCCACTGTAATTTGGACAGTTGTCCTGCAGATCAGACATGCCAGGACTTTATAGAGGGTTTGACAGCATGTATTGTCTTCAGGCTTCTAAACATCAGGCTAGCATGCTTGCTGAATAGTCCGATCGAGAAGAGCCATCTTTGGACTGATTGGTCTCAAGTACTGAAATGAGTTGTTTGTGCCAGAGGAACAAGGTATGTACACTTGGTGGCAGTATAAAGTACTGTATAAATGTAAAATGTGAACTAGTATTCAACTGATACACTTGGACTTTGTGAAAACTGGATCTGAGTATCCAGCAAAAGAGATCTGTCAAAAAGTTTTGCTATGCTTGCTATCATGATTGAAAATTTCAATTTGATTTTGTTTGTATAGCGCTTTTATCAATGGACATTTTCACAAAGCAGCTTTATATAAATTTATAAATTACTGATATACACTTTACATATACAATGCCTTGCAAAAGTATTCATCCCTTGGTATTTGTCCTGTTTTGTTGCATTAAAATGGATTTTGGGGGGGTAAGCACCATTTGATTTACACAACATGCCTACCACTTTAAAGATTTTTTTTTTTTTGTTTTTGTTTTTTAATTGTGACACAAACAGTAATTAAGATGAAAAAAAAACAGAAATCTGGAGTGTGCATAGGTATTCACCCCCT
>JAOBAM010000022.1:56634903-56644906 GCA_025212355.1 Notarius kessleri
ATCATATTCAGCTCTGACAGACTTTCAGCAATTAATTCTTAAAAAACAACCCCGAGCTGATGCTTTTTGATTAAAAGAAATTACTACTGTCATCTTGCCAGTTTGTTCACATTCTCAGCGGAAATGGTTCTTTTATTTATCGAATTTGCAAAAAAAGAAAAATACTCAGTTTCTCAAAATCCAGTGACTGTGGATAGAATAAAACAGTTCTTCCACTCAACCTCATTGTACATGGCTTATAGCCAACACAACGCTACGCGCCTCGTCGGCTATCGGCTCAATTTCGTGGAATAACTGTTAAATGTTGCGGAAACCGGACATTTTAGCCGACTTTGGAACTCTATTTTCTACTACGGTGCTCATTATGTTTCAGTCAGTCGTTTTCCCCGGGTGACACTTTGTTTATTCAATAAAAATCCTTTTGATTTGATTTATACAGACAAAAATGGCCATTGTTTCATGTTTTATGATTTCAGAAATTTCAAAAAGTCTTTTCAGAGATGATTTTTCCCTGTTGGATGAAATTCCGCAATTCAGCGAGTGGACAGGCCACGACTCTTTCTAAAACAGGTTGTTCAGTAGACATTACACAGCTTTACAAAGTCCTTCAAGAATGTGCACAAAGACGACTTCTTACGAGTCGGAAAATCTGTAAAATCTGTTTTTAATTCTTGTTTTGTATGTAGGCCGGCAGAATTTTTCACACTTTTGCCACAAATATAACTTCTCGTCATTCTGTTAGTTGGTTTAGCTTGATCTCCTTTTTAATTACTCCGTGTTGAAAATGAATAGACGAGTGGTCTGGAATGAACACACAGGAAACGAGTGGCTGTTGAGATCTCGGCTTGTGTTTCCTGTTTCCTTTCAATTCTCAGTGGTTGATGGAGTGAATGGCATTCCAGCTGAGAGAGGAGGGCTTTGTTTTGACTAAGATGAGCTAAGATGAGGCAATTCAAGGTTTAAACTTTCAGAGGCTGAGGAAAAGCGTTTAGCAGCCTTCCATGAAATGAGTACTTACTTGCCCATCACTCCATGTGGACCAAATTGAAATCCCTGTTGATTGAAGTCTTTCTGGTTCAAGTGGTGGTGGAATGGAGTGCAAGTTAGGAAATGTCGCTTCCTTGTAAATGTGATTAGAGAGAACACAATGTTCTTGATGCCCTGTTTTGAAATCATTATGAAGTGATGATAGTTCTTGGTTTTTTGCACGCATGAGTCAACGGAGTTCTTCCGTTTCATCTGTGGCCTGATCCAGGACATTAGCTGTCTCATCATTTCCTCAAAGAAGCATTGTGAACTCATATGAGTTAGGTACGGAAGGGTGTAGATGCAAAAAAAAAAAAGGACAAAGAGCAATGTGGAAACAGGAAACAATCTGTGTAAAGAGGCTGCCTTGTGCAGGTACAGATTGTGTTCAGCTCGCGTGTCCTAAAGCTTGAAACTATAACTGCGTGTAGGGTGCGTGTTTGTGGCAGTTAAATTCTTTGTTTAACTCTGTCCCAGCAGATTATCCCTCGGATTTATTGCCTTGTAGGAATGCTGGGAACTCAAGCCAAGCCGCTGTTCTGGGAGTCATGTGACACAGCCCCAGGGAGTCAACAGCGTGATGTCTCACTTTTGATCTTCAGCGCCTTGTTGAAAAATGATAAATCTTAATTAGCACAGGCCGGGAGTCAGAATGCAGCGTACCCAATTAACAAGCACACTGACCTGTTGCTAAACACAGTGCTGCTTTTGGTTTCCGTTCCCAGTTTCACATCACTTTTTGGTGTACTTACTGGAATCAGCAAGCATCAGCATGAAAGCCGTGAGTCTGTGCTGCTCATATCTGAACTCGTCTGGTTTTTGAAGAGCTCGCAGGGTCATTTACCAAGCTGGAGTGCACATAGAATGTTTCTCAAGTAGTGCTGCACATGCTGAGAACTGCAGTGCTGAGCGATGACTCAATGAGTCTTTGTTCACATGGTGGAGCTCCATGGAGTCCCCCGCCAGTGTAGACAGTGATTCTTATGCCTATTGAGTACTACACAAAAGAGCTAAGCCACTACAAAGAGGGAGGGATGAACTCCAATAGGACATGCCCACAGGAAGGGGGAACACTAGTGCCACCTGGTGGTGAGGCAGCACGTAAAGTATAAGAACATTTTGTTTGGTCCCCCCCCCCAACGCATTGCAGCACCACAGAAACCACAACTGCATCATGCTGTAGATCATTTATGGTGGTGGTGATGTAAGGGATTTTAATTGGAGCATACGTTGGTTACAAACACTGGCCAGGCGTTTTCTCCCAACCCAATCATATCCACAGGTTTTCACTGGTTTAATCAGTTGATCTTGGCTTTCAGTAGGCTTGGGTGTAGCTACTGCTTGATTAGAATAAAAGCCAACACTCACACTGGCCCTTTCCGGATAAGCTTGGACAGCTCTGTCACTACCAAAGTGAAGTCCATGAAAGAAAATCTGGATGAGCCATCAGGCGCCATGAAAAATCAATTGGTAAATATCTAAAATGGAAATGCCATTGGTATGGCACTCAGTGCTCAGATTGGCCCTGGAGATGAAAAGAGGCTTGTGTGCGCCAATAACAAAAGACCGATGGTGCACATTTTGTAGTGAAAGAATAGGAAAGCCCTTTTAGAATTAGACTCTGTGGCTTGGTTGTGGGAGTAAGTCAGTAAACAGCCCCCTCACTGTGAATGCGAGTGCTTGCTTTCAGTCTAGAGCACCATTGGTCATGCTATGGCTTTGAATGCCTGCTCTATGCTTTCTCATACCCACCTGGATCACACGACCATCACTATACAAGTAATTAATTCATTGTTTTGAATGTCAGTGGTGGTTCAGATGTGCCGAAATAATGCAGCTCTTCTCCACAGCGAGCTCTAGCTCTCAGGACCATGAGGTTTGCCAGATTTCCTGTGCAAGAACATTGTTCAGATACTCTCTTCCTCCTCCTCCTCCTCCTCCTCCTCCACCTTCACATCCTGTTCTTCATGCCCACTCTCTATTTGGTCTCTCTACAGTGCTGGCATTGCCGTTGGTTTCTATGGGAATGGAGAAACCTGCGATGGAGTTAACCGGCTCACTTACTCACTGCGCCACGCCAACCGTACTATTGCTGGCATACAGAAACTGGTGAGGCTCTAAAGCAAGCCTATTCCTTTCTCATACTGCTTGCTTTCTTTGATCTGTTCATAATCACCCATTATCACAGATACTCTATGTAAACCTCCCAATTACCAGCTTATCTGAAAACCTCAGGTGAAAGACCCTAATAGAAGTCCTGTCTTCTCTGTCTGTGGTTCTGTGCTTCCAGGTATCAGATAGCGCCACCTCCTTGAATCTGACCGTCGATGAGAATTTGCAGCATTTGGAGAGCCAGTACGTGAAGCACACTGATTACCTGTCGATTGTGCAGAAGCTGAAGGGCCAGCTGGATGAACTGCTCAAACAGATGGTGGAGATCCCTTTCTGGAGCAATCCCAGCATCTCCCTGGAGGTTCTGGCCATCAGGATTGAACTCTACGACTGGTACAGGTGAGATGCAGGAAAATGGTATTAGTGTGCCTCGTTTTTGTCTAAAACATACTGTTTTTACTGTGTAGTGTGGTTGGTTGTGTCTATATCAGTTTTTTTTGTTGTTGTTGCAAATGAACAGGGCTTTACTGGCTGTTTTGGTGTTCAGCTGCAAGTATGTAAATGAGGGGAGAGAGAGATGAAAGGAATTCTGACTGTCATGCCAAGCGTGAACAGTGCTTTCTTACAGAGTGAAAATTAGCATTCTTCTCACTCCCTGAATCTTTCAGTCTATTGTCACCATTTATATTTCTCACCAGCAGAAACGCTTTTTTCTTCTTAACTCATGCTAGAATTTCCTTTATAAACCTTTATAGCATTTTAAATACACAGCAAATCCACAGATTGAGAGTTACCATCAAGCTGATCGTGTATTTTTCCACAATATGGATTATCAAGAAGTGGGGGAAAAAAAAGATCACATCTGGCTCCGTATGTCCCACTGTCCCTGTTTTTCTTGAAGAATGAGCAAAGGGTGCTAAAATTGCAAACCTGCAACTAAGACCAACACTGGCTTTTCCAATGGAAATTAAATTCTTAAATTTCTTGGAAGAAAAAAAGAACGTACAGTGGAGCACCGTTATTATACGGATCACTATTACACGTGATATGGTCAGCTCATGGCTCCCAAAACTTTTATTCAGCTGCATTCGAGAACTCAACAGTCTCAGGCTCAGAAGAAGAGTTACTTGAAAATACGGCTGGTCAATATGGCGCACTGGGACGCACCACCCTCCAGTTAGCCAGATGAGAAAGACTACGTGATATTGATAGCTTGCGACTACGTGATCAAAACGTGCTACGTCATGATGGTGGATATGCAAAGCAAATAGGACGGCAGCCGCTGAAAGCGTGTCTGTAAACAATGCTGAATTCTCTCAGTATTACCACGATTTGAACGGTCGAGCAAAGATTCGATACAAAGAGAAGATAGATATGTGGTTTTGACCCATGTTATTTAAAAAAGTCAGACTTTTCTGAAGATAAGACGCTTCTACCGACCATCAAATACCCGGATATTGCCTTCTATCTGGTTTGGCTGCCGAAGAATCAAGTCCGACCTTGGCCAAAACATAGCCCGTGTTCTGAGTGGGTGCCCAGTCTGGATTGTTTCTATCGTATAATTTTGCTGGCGCTCCTAGAAGCGAAATGGTAATACACGTGTTAAAATTATAGTAACGACCGAGTGAACCACGACAACAGAACGCTCGTTTTATAGCAAAATTCTAGCAAAACGAACTAAAATTCTTCCATGATAGCTTTTGAATCTCACATGAGATAAAATGATTACTGCAAACACGAGCTGTTTTGGTTTTAGTCCGTTAGATCAGCCCTGCCGATGTTGTTCAGCCGTGCTCGTTTCCTCGCCCTCTTTCCAAATCACGGACGGAATTCTAAAAAAAAAATCGGAATGTGCCACGGTCACGAGTACTATTGTGACCACAACCGTATACAGCACAAAGATATGGCGTTGCTAAAAGAACGCTTAAAGCAGTGGAAAAACAAAGAGAGTTGTGCACGCGTGACTATGTTTTGTCTGGAATGTCGCCTGACACTGCATTCGTATATCCGCCAACATCCGGGTTTCTACTTTGCTTTGACGTCACTTGCAAGTCAACGATAGCCCAGGCCTGGACCTGATCCGATAAAACATGTGTGACGTTGTCCGAGCCTGTGCTAATTTCCCCGGGCATCTTTGTACACCCTTGTTGCATCATGAAGTCACGGAATACGGATTTACGGAAAATAAACAGGGCTTGAAATTTGCGGTGGTCCGGTCACCCGAGGCGACTTGATTTGTCATTTGGCGGGTAATTCCTGTCACTAGGCAGCCCGGCTGAAAATAAAAAATATATATGAAGCGAAGATTCAGACTAGGGCTGTGCGAGATATCAAATATACTCGATATATCTCCGAAAATTCTGTGTGAGATACATAAAATTATTATATTGTAACTATCGAGTATTTTATGGTCATCTGCTGACTTGCATTTGTTTAAAACCTTTTCCGGTGGTTTTCTCCCTGTCCCTCAGGCAGTAATGTGCCCTGATAACTGTTGTAACTGAAACTCACCTTTGTAAATTTGTTTATTGATAAATCTGAAAAGGTGTCGATGATTATAGCCACTGCTCAATATATTGTATGTGCATTATTGCTTAAATCTGAATCAGTGGATCAGTTGTCACACTGGACATTCCAACAGAAAGTAAACAAAGATGACACCTCCCTTGTTTTCATGGAAAATAAGGTGAATACTGGAAGCACTTGAGGTGGGAAATCAACCTGATTGGACTTGTGGGTCATTGCAGGGCACCATATAGTCTTTCACACCTATGGGCAATTTATCATAGCCAATCTGAAACTCCATGCAAAACTCCATACAATGAGTAACCCAAGCTTAGGATAGAATCAGGGACCCGAAAGCTGTGAGGTAGCTCTTTTTGAAATATATTATAACCAATAGAGCAGATTAGTGATAAAAAAAAACCTTGCCCTATAAGCCTAATGTATCGGTCATGCTCCAGTGTAGTGTAATTGTCAGCATAATAAAAAAGGCCTGCTATCAAGTAATGCCACAGTCTCACCCGATTATATCTTTCTTTCTTTTTTTTTGTTTCATCCTGTACATTATATTGAAATTTGCCTAAAACCAAAATGCTTATTTATTTTCACCCTTCCATCCAGAAAATCCATTTTAGCTGAGTGCTTCAAATTTCCCTGGAGGTGAAGAAGAGTGATTGCAGGGCTGGACCTGGATACATAATGCATGAGGCTTCCGAGCCTCTCCGCCCCTCTCTTGCTCTCCCTCTCTAGGTCTCCCTGTGTTAGCTTCCTAGATTGGGAAAGGAATGAAATGGTAGGCAGGGATGGAAATAAAAAGAACCGAAAAGGAAATGTGCAATGAAGTAGTGAGTGGAGTTGTGTGGGTGTGAGCTATGATTCGGCACAGTGTTTGCCGGCTGACTGGTGGTCTCTGAATATGGGTTTGACAAGATAGTCAAATAGAATCAGCTGTAACAGCCCAGTAATAGCTCTCTCTATATATTACAGTCATACTGGCGAAACATGTTGTGTGTTTTAAATACACCTACTGCTCTGAATGACTATCTGCAATGAATGTCTGTGCTTGTGGGTGTGGGTGTGCGTGCGCTCTTTTCTGATTGTATCTTGTCTGACAGATGGCTGGAAGTGGTTGGCATTCAGTAAAAGATTTTTAACTTGTAGAACATACAAACAAATAAATAATTTAACCCTCATGCACAATATGCTGAGATGAAACACCTTGGAAGACTGTTCCTTTTTATTTAATTGTTTTAACAATAATGACCAACAGTTACTTGGAGCTACACCTAAACAGTTCAAGAGTTTTTCCCAAGACTAACATAATACTGTGTTTTCATGCCTGGGATCTGTTCACTGTCTGAATTTTGTTCATACCTTAAGCCATACATTATTGATCTTCAGACTTCTTGTAAGAAAAATGTAGCAGATGCAGTGTATTTTTTATATTTTGCTGAATCTTTGTTCCTAGGCAGAGAAGATCTCTGACCTGACCCTAGACTGGTCAGATGCATATTCTTAGAGAGAAAGCCAATGACTAAGACTTTTTCCCCCCAGCATGTTGCTAAGTAACAGACAGCTATGGGCTCAAAACAGACTTAGTCCAGCTTTCTCCATCACCTGCCATACACGCCCAGGAGAGATGAAGTGGATGGTGGGAGAAATGCATGAGTGAAGAGAGAGGGAAGAGGATGAAGAGAAGGAGTTTGTGCATTTGGACTTGAAAGGAGGCATGGCTAATGCTTAATAGAATTATTTAATAAATCCTAGTGCACAAGGTAGAGGCACTAAGACGGATAAAGCAGAAGAAAGGAAGGGAATGGTGTTTCAAAGCAGTGAAGCAAAGTGAATGTTGGGGTGAGGACATAAAGAAAAGAAGAGGATAGAAGAAAGAAAGTTGCCAGAGGGAAAACAGTGCAACAAGTTGACAGAATTTCCAACTCCCTCTTCATATTTTGTCACAACTGTCTGTTTTCTTTGTCACCGGTCAGATTTGAATGTTCATTATGTGCAACGAAATGATAAATGCCCATTTAATGCTATGGGTTTGAGGCAGGGACTCATCATGTTTACAGTGCTTAAAGGAAAACCATGAAAAAACCCCACAATAATTAGTAAAGCAGTCATCATATATACTGTACACTTGCTAGCCATTTTATTATGGTACACACATTTTGTATTCACCCCCCAGGTCAATACTTGGAGCCAATCTTGGCTGCAATTATAGCTTTAAGTCTTCTGCAATATGTCTCTATCAATCCGAACATCTGTATCCTGATATCTTTGCCCATTTGTCTTGGCAAAATTGCTCAAGCTCTGTCAGATTGAATGGAGATTGTTGGTAAACAGCAATTTTCATGTCAAATTCGAGGTTTGAACATTGAATGAGCTATTTTAACATTTTCAGGTTCTTGTTTTTGAATTTGTCTCGTGCATCTTGGGCAGAATGCTTTATGGTCATTGTCCTGGTGGAAGGTTTATTCCTGGAAGGTTTATCCTTTATTTTGCCCCAGTCTCAAGTCCTTTGCAGACTGTAAAAGACATTCTTTCAGGATTCTCCTTTATTTATCTCCATCCATCTTGGTGTCAACCCTCACAAGTTTCCCAGTCTATGTTGATGAATAGCATCCCCATAACATCATGCTACCACCACCATGCTTCACTGTGGAGATGATGTTCTCGTGGTGATGAGCATGAGAAGTATTGTGTTTCCACCAATCACAGCACTTTGTGCCATGGCCCAAAAGTTCAATTTTGGCATCATCAGATCAGAGAACCATTTTCCACACATTTGCTGAGTCTGGATTTCAGACTATGGCTGTCCAGTGACAAGCTCCTCCCATCTGAGCTATGGATCTAGCCAGTTCCTCTAGAGTTACCTTTGGCCTCTTGATACATCATCTTTGCCTGTGTTCTGGGTTGGGTCCCTTTCCTAGAGTTTTTTGGCTAAGTAAGTAGAGCCAGCTAGCCACTCCTCTGCTGCACTGCTTTTGGTCATGGACAATTTAGAGTAGCCAATTAGCTTAACTACATGTCTTTGGACTGTGGGGAAAACTGGAGCACCTGGAGGAAACCCACGCAGACATGGGGAGAACATGCAAACTCCACCCAGAAAGGCCACTGGTGGCCATGAGGTTCGAACTGAGAACCTTCTTGCTGTGAGGCAACAGTGCTAACCACTACACCACCATACCACCACTTGATATATCAAAATGCTAATAAAACTAATAACATGAATAATAAGGTGTAAACTGCGTATAGTACTTTGCAAACCTGAAGCACAGAGGATATACTGTGTACCCTGATTAGCCAAGATGTAACAAGTACTGTACCTATTGGGTCTAACTGATAGAGTGCAGGAAACATTGACCATACAAGGAAAGTTGCACAAAAAAAAAATGCATTTTGCTCATTTGTCTAATGCTTTTATCCAAAGTAACTACATCTGAGACACAATATAACCGGGAAGAGGGTTGAGGGTCTTGCTCAAGGACCCAACCTTGGAAGCTTGGCAGAGCTGGGATTTGAATTTACAGCCTTCCATAGCCCAGTTATTTTAACCACTGAGCTGCCACTGCCCTGCAATTTGAGACTACAGAGCAAAAGTGTATGGGACTTAAACAGAGACAAAATCTGGATGTGACATTATTTTGCAAACCAGGTTGCTTGTGGCAAAAACAGTGTCAGTATTTAATTCTTTGTCATTTTCTCTCTCATAGTGTCTCTTTTCTTACACACATACAAGTTTTGCCCCATTATAATACAGTTTAAATCAGTCTTCCTGGTTGCTGGGAGAGGCTTTGTATTGTGTTAAAGGACAGGGATTAGCACACTGAGCCTGGATTACAAGTTACCTAAAATACAGTATCTCTGTTCTATGGAATAAGCCAGTCTGCTGGGAGCTGCATGCCTCTTGCATGTGTATATGTGTGGGCCTATTTAGCTACTTGCAGTATGTTCATACACACATGGAAATCATAGTGCTATGCAAGCACTCTATAATGTATAACATTTATAAATGTTCCTTGCTGAATAAACTCCAAACATGCATTAAAGCGTTTTCTTTATTAGGTATTTGAACACTGCATTGCAACAATGCCCCCATTCAGAGCGAAGAATATAACTGTGGAGGTGCAGTGTTCTATTCCTGATATTCTCTAATGTGGGTCTGATGTGTTTGCTGTCTTGCTACAGCAGGAGATGTCTGCTGTGAATGAAGGATGATGGACCGGGGCTGAATGACTGACAGGCTTACACACACACACACACACACACACACACATCTTGCTATCTTTTTTGAGGACCTTCCTTTAGCATAATCTTTTTTTTTTTATAATTAAAAAGTTTTCCAGCCAACTGTGCTCAT
>JAOBAM010000022.1:56654977-56667991 GCA_025212355.1 Notarius kessleri
GTGGTAGGAATGTTGTGTAAATCAAATGGTACTATCCCCCCGAAAATTCATTTTAATTCCAGCTTGTAATGTGACAAAACAGGACAAACACAAAGTGGGATGAATACTTTTGCAAGACACTGTACCTACATTGAATAACTATAACTGCATAACTATTGTCTGTTTGTCCATACATACATAAATTTGAGTTTAGGTGTGCCTTTAAACACTACATGGCCAAAAGTATTTGGATACTGGAACATGACTCCATATGAATGCATCTCAAACAATCAGAATATTGTGAAAGGGTTTTTTTTTTTTTGCAATTTAATTCACAAAGGTAAAAGGTCTATATTCATTACATGTAAAATGAAATGTTTCAATAATTATGGATGAGCATAATCCTATGAGCCCTCACAAACCTGTGCAAGAGTAAAGTTCACTGTTCCACAGCTTGGGCAGAACATGCATAGTTCCTCTTGAATGCTAGGTTCAACTATCAGAGAGACTCTTGTCTCCAGAACCCTGGCACCAACTATAAACACATCCTCTGCTTCCCTTAAAAAATAAATAAATAAAAATACTGACCATCATCACAGTTTGCTAGCCCAAGGGCACAGGTGCAAACCAACCTATGTAGTGTCTTTAGCATATCTGGCTGAATCTCATGCAGCCCTGCAGCCTGGCCACTTTGAAGGTTTCTAACCACCTCAACCACAGAGATTCCAGAATAACAGAGGTTTCTGGCAGTGCGTTCTGAACGGAGGTATCTACTTGTTTAAAGAGTTCCTCAAAGTACACCTTCCACTGCTCAATAATATCCCTAGTACAGGTCAATGCTCCTCTGCACTTGCTCAGCAGAGCTTGTGCATGGTCTTGACTCTGCATGGTCTTGGCTTTACCACTGCATACCATATACAAATCAGACTTTATTTTACTTTGCACTCTGTTGTATTCCCTGTCTTTTTTCCAGTAGAGAGGTTAAATGACTCCTCTGCTATGACCAAGGTTTTTTTAATGCAATTCCTAAAAAATGAACTGTAAGGAAACTGTCCAACAGAAATCATCTAAACAATGCATAGAAATTGATTCATCAACAAAACACACCCTTTTCCAAACACACACATTTCATAAAAGGTGTGTAATATATTCCACAGTCCATTCACCATCTTTCCATCATCTGTGCTGTTAAGAGGCAAATATAGATAAATATGCTTGCATAAAAATAGAAATTAGAGGCAGCCCATACAAGCAGCAAACCCACCAAAACTATGGCTATCAATTATTTAGCAGTGCCTACTGGCAAAATGAAGCCATGAGAGAAAATACAATTTCAATTGATATACAATCAGTATACTGTGTACAAGCAGATCAGATAAGAGAACATGAGCTAGTGCAGGATAGAAAAGTCCAGGTAATATTGACGTGTTGGTTCATTTAATCTCTAATAATATAATAAAACTATTTGAATTAATTGAAGTGCTAGGGTTCATGGGGTGCTCTATTGGAATGTGAAAGAATTGACTGGTACGTTACTGGATCCGTTTGCTTGCTGTTTTTTTCTTTAGCATGTGGCTCATAGGCATGAGCAATGAAAGTCCAACTTCTAGTTCAGTGTGACTAAAGAAGCATAAATTCTCATCATAACAGGCTTTTGTTGAAGCAAGAGACATATGGTATGGTATACACAATATAAAAAAAGTGCTAAATGTAACATAAATTTAAAGATACAGACACAATAAACAGCATAAACAAACCAAAGCGAGCTAATGTTTTAGTCCTGATAGCACTATAATTTTATAAGATTATTATTATCATATTATTGTTTAATAATATACTATTATTGTAGGTATTAGCATTCACACTAAATATGGCTAAGCGATAACTGTATCCAGTTAGTTCTAGAGTAAGGCTTACACTATTCTTGGGTTTCATGTGACATCACGTCTGCCTCATTAGTTATTCAAAACTTTAGCTGGTGGTCTACCAAAGCTCAGTTGATGTAGCGTTTGTATGAAGAAGGTGCATTGCTCGCATGAAAAATGCCTTACGCTTGCATTGTTTTAGGTTGTTCAAATCGATCAAACTGTGAAACTGATAAAAGTTTCTTCAGGGTTCCTCATGAACTAATAAAGGGTGAACGAACACAAGATTTCACAAAAAGACATAGAGAAAGATGGCTTTTGAACCTCTCACTGAAATCGAAGAGAGTCGAGTCGAAGCATGCTCGAGTTTGCAGTGATCACTTCATGAAAGGTTTGTATATCCCTCTCAGCTATGTCTTTAGTGTTTTCCAAGTACTTTTCTCGCTATGTGTCATTATTTTACGGTACTTTTTTTAGTCATGAAGCGCTAAAGTCCCCAGCCATTTCTTTGTTTACTCCTCACAAAGTCCATATGCATGAAGGTCATGACAAAATTCTTACCCAGCCATAGTTACAATGTGCTGTGATCACTTCTCCATCTTGTTTAACTAAGATCCAGGTCTTTAAAGGGGTTTCTGATGATCTTTGTGAATGATTTACCTGAGAGATAAGAGCCAACACAAGTGAGAATCAAGCGAACTGTTGTTTGTTTACACTTCAACTTGCAGTGCTTCGTTGTTTGCACTATGGCAGCCATTTTTCATTGGCCCCCTTAGCACTTACAGTGTGGTAACATCCCAGGCCCCTTGGAATAGAGCAAGCTGACCACTAGGGCCCCTAGAACCCTGGGGCTTAAAGCATGAGCTGACTACAAGGGCTCCTGGACCATGCATTGTTTACAAGGTGAGGTCCCCTGGGGCTTAAAGCATGAGCTGACCACTAGGGACCCTTGGCCTTGGGGTACATACAGTGTGAGTTAACCACTAGGGCCTCCAGGCCCCTTGGTGCATACATCAAGCATAACACTTGTGCCCCGGTACATACAGTGCTAGATTCTGACGCTCTAGTGGATAATTTTATAAGGAGTAAACCAAGAAAGCTACTAATATAAGAGAGGGTCCTGAGGATGAAAAGTTAACTATTTTACAGGGTTGCAGGCTGAGAACAAAAGGGCAGAAGGTTGCAATGGGAGTGGATGGGCTGGAACACTTGTAATTGTCACCTGTTTAAGCAACATTCAGTCCTGAGAGACCTGCAGTTCAGTCTGTCCATTTCACACGATAGGCAATGGAAACCAGTAGTCAGGATCTGCACTGTCTCTCATTTTTCTTTCATTCTTTCAATTTGTACTCAGTGTCACAACTGTCACAAAAATGGAGAATAATTGATGCACTGGAGAATGCCCCACTTTTTGCATTCTTTTCTGATTCCATGTCTAATGCGATTACAATTATGGAGTCAGGCAAATCCACTGTGATTTCTATGAGTGTATGAAATGGCTGACATTTAATAGCAGTACAGGCAGTTACTTATCTGAAGTCATCTGGCATTGGGTTTCAAAAGCAGAATCATGCTGAGGATCTGTACAAGTGCACTATCTGTCTACACACACGCACGCACACACACACACACACACACACATACTTGCCTCATGTCACTGACACTCAGTAGCAGTTATTCTAGTGCTGTCTAGAGAATCATTTGCTCACTTTAAAAAAAAAATCTTAATGGCGGTCTTACTTCTTACCTCCACCAACTTTATTGGAGGAGGTTATGTTTTTGCCTCCGTTTGCTTGTTCCCAACGTAGCTCAAAAAGTAGTGAATAGATTTTGATGAAATTTTAAGGAAAAGTGGGCCATGGGCCAAGAAATAACTGCTTAGATTTTAATGCAGATCCAGGATTTTTTTTCTTTGTTCCCAATGTAACTCAAAGTAGTGAACGGATTTTGGTGATATTTGGTGTCCAGCTTTAGTATTATCCTAGGTTAAAGTGATTTTAATTTTGATATTGATAATGTATGGCTTGGTGGAGATATGCCCTCTACCATGTGCCCTTCTAGTTACATTTGTGCCACTCCTTTATAAATCAGAGCTAGAGATAGCTCCTCAGCACAGACCCATAACAGCTAATTGCAGTCCATTATACACCACCAGTGCTTTCCAGTAAAGTGTTTTTATGCAAAACCCCATTTTATGAAAGGTCAAGAATGGATTTGCCAAACAGTGGACTGAAGATCTTCTAGGCCACTGTTGTGCTTTTAGTTCAAAAGTTATTGAATAATCACATTTAACCATGCTGTCCGATGGCATAAGGCAGGAGTGTCCAAAGTCTGGCTCCTGGGCCAAATGCAGCCCGTGGACAGATGCTAATAGTTGAACCTTTCACCTGAGAGTGACAGCAGACTGTGTTAATATAGTTAGCGCCATTCCAAGAGCCATTTTTTTCCTCTGATTGCACCTGTAAATTAATTTAGCCATGGTGACAGACAAACAATGCAAAGTTAAAAGTGAAGAGAAGGGGTGATTTCAAAAGAGCTGGAAACCACTATGCATGGAAAACTTTTAGTGAATACTGTATACAGTATGAACAGACCTTTTGTTATTCTGATGAGGTCTAATATGGCCCCTTGGAAAAAGCTTTGGACATCTCTGCCAATCCTGTCCCACAGCCTGTGACGGAGCAAAAACCCCACCCCACTTTTCCAGTAAGAAACAGTCCAAAAACATGCAGGCAGGCAGATTGGTTATACTAAATTGCCAATAGGTGTCAATGTGTGGGTGAATGGTGCCCTGTGATGGACTAGAATCCCATCCACAGCAAATTCTTCTTCCTTGCATCCAGTGTTATTGGGATAGGCTTTGGATCCACTGCAACCCTGACCAGGATAAAGCAACTACTAAAAATGAATGAATGAATGAATGAATGAATGGTGCCTGTCTCTGATGTGGACGTCACTTAACCTCATATACATCACATAAGATGTTTGCCATCCCAAAGAAGCAGTGGACATATGCCACGACTTTTGACATAATTTGTAGGACAATAATGCTGTTGGCTATGACATTGTTCACAAATACCATTTCCTGTTCATTTCACAAGAGTGGCTGGTGCTTACTTCTGCCAAAATACAGAATGATGAGTACAGTTACTGTACTGTCAGAGGTTACAGTCATCATTTTTATGAACAAGCACTACAGAGTGATAGTCCTCTTGTACTTCATGTCATACATTGAACAGTATTACAGTAGTGACAGAGTATAAACAGCAACATGTACAGTATAGTAGAGAATAGAGTAAAACACTACTATGTTGCAGTTGTGTATAGTAACTATTGAGTAATGAAAATGTAAATAATCTGCCATCTAGCCGACCTTTCCTGTAAACAGCAGATTGCAGTAAATTATCTGCTGCAGCTATGAATTTGCTCAGATTTGGAGGGGGGGAAAAGTAATTGTACTGTAATGTAGTTATATATGTGACAAAAAAAAAGACAGCTTCTTCTAGATTCATTGCTCAGCTTGAGTCCATGGACAAGGTCAAGCTTAGTGATCCAAATTTCATTTCATATCACTGTTCTTCTGCCCTGCGACTTGGTAATTACATTCTTTATTGTCTTCTGTCATTAGTTTGGTCATTTGCTTTAAAGGAAACCACACATTCGGCTCTTTTTATGCATCCTGAAGTTCTGATTGGTGTGTGAACCATTTTGCTGTGTGATAACTGAATTCAGCTTAAATATATTTAGAGGTAGTGCTTTTTGAATAA
This sequence comes from Notarius kessleri, assembly GCA_025212355.1. NCBI lineage: Eukaryota > Metazoa > Chordata > Actinopteri > Siluriformes > Ariidae > Notarius > Notarius kessleri. Next base: position 56,660,589 of record JAOBAM010000022.1, read on the forward strand.
GCATGTCAACACTGCAACCTGTGTTTTAGAAATGGGATCTGTGTCTAAAGTCCTGTGCAGAAAGTACAACCAATCTGTAACATGAATGAAAACATGTTTATACTGTCTTACTTGAAGCTTATGGAGTTCTTGTTGATTGTTCCAACTTTTCTGTGTATGCAATTGAGAAACATTGTTATAATGTTGATGTAAAATACCTTAATGACCGTGCCACTGAAAATGATAAAAATAACATGCCAGTAATATAAGAAAATGGTATTTTATCTTAATGAGATCTAGCTGTTCCCCCCCTTCTCCTGTAGTAAACTTTGTGTATTTCACAGGCTGTCACCTAGACATGTTACAGCTCAGAATAGATCGTTAGCAATTCTGGAAACAGGACAAATGTCCAATCCTGATTGCAATTATGCAGTTATTTGACAGTGAACATCATTCTTCACTGTTGCACTATAAAAATCATAAATATAATCTAATATATAGAGGATATGACATGATTGTGCGAAGCTATGAAGTTTATCTTCGAGTTTTAAACATGTCCACGAGTGAGCAGAGTGAACGAGTGAAAATATTTTCAACATGAGAAGATAAACTTCATATCTTTGTGCCCCTTTGTAATGTTTGTTATATTATATGGACACATCCAGAAAAAAAATATGCAAGTTAATCAAAAAAATTGAAATTTTTTACCGGTTCACCATTTTGACAACGAATGTCTAGTCAGCGGGAAAACACTGGGAGTGACCTCATCGGAATGAAATATCAGAAATTATTATACATATGGGCCACTTTTTCCATGGGATAAAAACATGTATTCTATTCCCTTCTAGTGGGTTTATTGATAGCATGCAATATTGTTATTATATCGTTATCCTCCTTGTATTACACCACTCTCCCCAATGGAGAATAAGCATGCAGTATTGTTAAATATTGCATGTTGTCAAGACAACAACACAACATCACACATCGGAGACATAAAACTTCCATGTCAGCGAGTGACAGTGACAATTTCTAAGCAAACATGGCCACCAGGTTTGCTTCATTAAAAACAGAAGATTTTGAGAGAATTTTGGCTGCCAGGTTACACCGTTGTGTGTAGCTGTCGATGTTGATTTTAAAATTAACTAAGTAAATTACACAGGGAAAATGAGAATAATAATATTTGGCTTGACTGCACTAGCGTTGGTCTTCGCTAACACTATATCAGCTGGAAGGTAATTAGACTGCTGTGCTAACAGCACCAAGTTGCAGGTAAGCTAGTGTTGGCCTTCGTTAACTCTGTTGCAACGCTGGCTGGAAGATAAATGGACTACCACGCTAACAGCATTAAGTCGCGGGTAAGCTAGCAGTGGCCTTCGCTAATACTACTGCTATGCTGGCTGGAAGCTAACTGGATTGCCAAACTAACAGCACTGAGTTGCGGATAAGCTACCATCAGCCTTCGCTAATGCTACTGCTAAGCCAGGTGGAAGCTAACTGGACTGCCATACTAACAGCACCGAGTCACGGGTAAGTTAGTGTTGGCCTTCGTAAATGCTGGTATGCTGATAAGAAGAGAGTGTGTGTGTATGTATAGTAATAATAATATTGGCTGGCTTTTTTCATGGTCTATCAGATATATTCCATTCAGCTAGTATGATATTGAACTCATGTTTGACTTGTTCAATATCATGCTAGCTCAATGGAATATATCTGATAGACCACTCAATGCCACCCAATATTATTTAATTATTACACCAAATGTGGGTAGATTGACATGTTATTGATTTGTATGTGTGTGTGACTTCAGAACAAAGTTCAGTATGGTAATATATTTGGGATAGAAACTGTTTTTGAATTTTGTGGTGCGTGCTTTGATTGATCTGTAAAGTTTGCCTGAGAGCAGGCATTCAGACAGCTGATGGGTGGGGTGGGATGAGTCGTTTAGGATGCAGTGTGTTTTCTGCACGCAGTGGGACGTGTATATGTTCTCAAGAGCAGGCAGCTGCTTGTTGATGATTTTTTGTGCTGTCTTTATGATGCTTCACAGTGCCTTCTAATCTGCTGCAGAGCTGTTACCATACCATATCAAGATGCTGTGTGTGAGGACGCTCTCAATGGTACAGTGGTAGAAGGACATCAGTAGCTGTTGGGATAGGTTGACTTTCCTGAGAATTCTCAGGAAATAGTCTTTGTTGGGCTCTTTTAATGAGGCAGTGCGTGTTGTATGTCAATGTAAGGCAGTGGCGGCTCATGGTCTTTGAAATAGGGGAAGCTCAGTTTTAGGTCTGCATAATAAAATGTTTCAATTATTTGTCAATTTGTTGTTATTTATATGTGAATTCTGTCATATTCTACTTTGACTCTGACAAATAAACATAAGCATACACATGAACTTAAGTGTTCCTTGTTTTTTTCATGCCTTTTGTATGCTCTGTCAAAGTTGGCCAAATCTCCAAAACCCAGTTTTGACTAAGTAATACATCCCTGGGATGGTCTCATTAAGAGAAAAGGCCAACAGGACATTCTCTTAGTCCCAGCACTCCCAGTTAACCAGTTTACTTTGTCATACCAAGACAGCTGAAATGATTGATTGATTGTGTCTCCCTGACTTTTGAATTAAATCGATCTCGGGCATTGATCTGCCCTGTTGTTTAATTTTGAGCCTCTCCTCATAAGGAAGAGCATCAAATGTCTTCTCCAGAATCAGATTAACAACATTAGCAACGCTTGCCATTTCACACAGCTTACAGCTAGTTAGCTGGCGAGATTTCTCCTCTATTGCCCGACTTAAAATAAACAGCCTTTACTGAACCAAAACAAAAGCAAGTAACAAACTCTATATTTACAATTTTATCTACAGTACACACAAATGGAAATAGGAACTGTATATTGATAGGAAAAGAACAATTATGAGCACGGCTTCACTTGCCAACACACTGCATGGACTGAGCTTGAATCAATCTGATGCGACATATCATTTTAAAATGCTGTCACTCATTTGACATTCAAAAGAGATTTGACAGTTCGTCCAATCATCATACAGAAGCCCAGCGTTCAGTCCCGCCTTACTGTCACCGACCGTCCATAGACCCCCAGTGAAGCCGGGCATCCAGAAATTACATTTTAAAAGCATATTGTCCAATAAATGTCTAGCTTTGCTGCACTAAGATCAAAGCATATCCCGTAGTGGCGTTAAACTACAGAGACACTGAGCGTCAGTGGATTTTCAATGGGTCGTGCTTCCACAGGGTTCTATGGGGAAAAATCGCGTTATCAGATTATGCCAACCAGTGAGAAATAACTGCTGAATGAGCTAGCCATAAAGCTAAGCACTTTCTAGTGCAAAATATCGATATGGGATAAGAGAGTTAAGTAGTATACATATTTAACAGACAAACTTTTTCGCAACATTTTACAGGAAGCTGGGCTTCCCTTGTAGTCTTAGAGCAGTCGCCTCTGATGTAAGGTCCTCTGATATATGTGTACCCAGGAACCTGAAACTAGAGACTCTCTCCTCTCCATTTATGTTCAGTGGCAGGTGAACATCCTGATGTCTTCTGAAATCAATTATCAGCTCATTGGTCTTTTTGGTATTCAGAGCTAAGTAGTTCTCAGCACACCAGTCTGTCAGCCTCTGAACCTCCTCTCTGTAGACAGACTCATCTCCTCCAGTGATCAGATCCATCACTGTTGTGTCGTCTATGAACTTTAAGATGGTGTTTGTGCTGTGCAATGGTCTGCAATCATGTGTGTACAAAGATTACAGGAAAGGGCTCAAAACACAGCCCTGTGCTGAGTGAGAGAGTGGAGGAGCAGTGAGGACCCATTAAAAAGTCCAGTATCCACAGGCAGATGTTATGATTGAGGCCTAGGTTGGACATCTTATGGAACAGTCTACTGGGGATGATTGTGTTAAATGCAGAGCTGTAATCCACAAGCAACAATCGTGCATATGCTCCTTGTTGTTCCAGGTGTTGCAGTATAGTGTGGAGGGCAGTGTTGTAGTCGAGTCACTAAACCTCGAGTCCGAGGTTTCCCAGTCTCAAGTCCCCAGTGTTCAAGTCAGAGTCACATCCAAGTCATTAAAGAAAATTTCAAGTCGAGTCCACTATTGATCTGAGTCGAGTCTGAGAACAAGACTCCAACCACACCATTTGATGGTGGCTATTGCTGCCTTTATGTGAAACCATGTCTGCTACTGTGTTGGACTAACGTTGCTGCTTGACTGCCCCATTTTAGTTAATAGGCTACAGATTAAAAAGCTTGTTCATAACTCAGCAAGCCCTGCCCACTATCAACAGAGCAATAAACATAGCATGTCACTTACTTTTCTGGGTGTAGTCTCGCCAAATAATGATTGAAGTTTGAGGTTGTCCCCATCATATCCTCGATAGTTCTTCTACATATGGAACACATTGTAGTGCATTTTTTCCCACTGCATGAGAAGTCTGTATAAGCAAAGAGGACAATCCTGTGGCATTCTCTCCAGGCATTTTAGTGCCATTAACGTTAGTTTGTTCCTGAACATGACATATGAACAAGTGAATGTGCATTCTCTTGCACAAAATTAGTATAAAAATTAATGTAGATATAAATATCTTATGCTAAATTATTATGGCATGTTATATAAAATAAAGAAAAAAAAATCCAAGTACTTATCTCCAATTTACGAGTTCAAATGCATCTAATGCACGAGTCCGAGTCCAAGTCATCAGAGCTCAAGTCCAAGTTAAGTCACACGTCCTGAAAATTAGGGCATGAGTCAGGCTCGAGTCCGAGTCCTGGACTCGAGTACTACAAGCCTGGTGGAGGGCAATGGAGATGGCGTCATCCGTTGATCTGTTGGTTCTGTATGCAAACTGATGAGGGTTCAGAGTAGGTGGGAGAGTGTCCTTGATGTATTTGAGGACCAGTCTCTTCATGCACTTCATGATTATTGGTGTCAGAGCTACTGGTGAGCCACTGCTTCTGCTCGTGGTCAGGTTGGTGGTGCTGTCTTATGTTGCGATCTGGCGTATAACCTACCATGCCTGATGGGGGTCCAAGTGATCAAAGTGGCCCTCAATCCTCCATCTGTAGACTTTGACATCTCTTATGAGTTCCGACCTGGCAACACTGTACTGCTGTGTGTCTCCAGCCTGGAAAGCCCTGTTACTGGCCTTTAACAGTAGTCGGACATCTTTTGTGATCCATGGCTTGTCATTGGGAAAGACACAGGTTTGTTTTGTAGTAGTCACAGTGTCCATCCAGCTTTTATGTAAAACAGGAAAGTGGACGTATCGATGTCAATGCCATCGTCCTCGAATATGGTCCAATCAGTGCAACTGAAGCAGTCCTGAAGCTGTTAAGAAGCTCCACTCAGCCACACTTGTGTAACTTTTGTCATTGGTTTAACTGTGTTGATAATGGGTCTATGTACTAGAGTTAAGAACAGGGAGATGTGGTCAGACTGGCCCAGATGTGGAAGAGGAGATGCCTTAAACCCGTGCTTAATGTTGCTATAAACATGGTCTAAGAGTGTTTTTTCCTCTTGTGGGGCACTGGACATGTTGATAGAATTTTGGTGGGACAGTCTTTAGGTTTGCATGGTTAAAATCGGGGCAGCATGGTGGTGTAGTGGTTAGGACTGTTGCATCACAGCAAGAAGGGTCTGGCTTCGAGCCCAGTGGCCGAAGGGGGCCTTTCTGTGTGGAGTTTGCATGTTCTCCCCATGTCTGCATGGGTTTCCTCCAGGTGGTCCAGTTTCCCCCACAGTCCAAAGACATAAGGTTAGGTTAATAGGTGGCTCTAAATTGACTGTAGGTGTGAATATAGATGCCTCTATGTGTTAGCCCTGTGATGACCTGGCGACTTGTCCAGGGTGTACCCCACCTCTCTCCCATAGTCAGCTGGGACAGGCTCCAGCTTGCCTGCGACCCTGCACAGGATAAGCGGTTATGGATAATGGCTGGATGGATGGATGGATGGATGGTTAAAATTGCCTGCTATTACAAATACTCTGTTCGGATGCACATTCTGTTTTTGTTAATAGCATCTAGCAGATACCCTAATGCATCTGCAATGATAGTGTCAGCAGGTATGTATACAGCAGTGATTATGATTACTGTGAATTCTCTTAGTAGATAGAAGGGACGACACTTAACCATTAAATACTCCAGGTCCAGAGAGAAGTGGGAGTCAGCGATCTTAGCATTTGTGCACCAGTTGTTGTTTGTGTAAACACAAAGTCCTCCTCCTCTGCTCTGAGTCTAGCATCCTATCAGCTCTGTCAAGATGCCAAGCAAACACCATTTATTTACAGTAATTTTAAATTAAGCATTACTTATTGACATTTAAAAATATAAATAATGGTTTTATTTGTAAGGAACAAAGGAGAATTCTCTATCAGAAAGACCTACGATAAAACATATGATAGTCTGTGGCATGGTGGTGCAGTTGTTAGTGCTATCACCTCACAGTAAGAAAGTTCTGGGTTCAAGCCCAGTGGCCAATGGGGGCCTTTCTTTGTGGAGTTTGCATGTTCTCCCCGTGTCTGCATAGGTGTGCTCCGGTTTCCCCCACAGTCTAAAGACATGCAGGTTAGGCTAATTGGTGGCTCTAAATTGACCATAAATGTGAGTGTGAATGGTTGTGTGTCAGCCCTGCGATAATTTGGTGACTTGTTCAAAGTGTAGCCCACCTCTTGCCCATAGTCAGTTGGGATAGCCTCCAGCTTGCCCGTGACCCTGCACAGGATAAGTGGTTATGGATGATGGATGGATGGATGGATGTTGTATGTCACTCTGGATTAGAATGTCTGCTCAATGCCTGTAATGTAATGTCTGACCTGTCGTAATATCCAGTTTCATTTAATTGAGCAAACATGGATTTCTTTTAGGTTGGCTATAAACATATGAAAAACATGCTCACTGAACGTTGACACTCCTGTTTAATACATTCAGAAGGTCACAGACCCTCTTTGTCAAATATTTTCATTATCGTTGAGCATTATTTCAGTGTTAAAACACCTACTGTACTTTCATCACTATGGTCGACAATGTAAGTAACAGCTAAACAGTAAACAGTAAGTAACAATGTAAGTAACAGACAATAAGTAACAGCTAAACAGTAAACAGCTTGTGTCCTATATAGTTTTATGGGATATCTCTGGCAGTGCAATACCTGAAAAACTAAAACTAACACTCAAAACTAAATAAAAACTAAACTAAAACTAATTAATTTTTAGTCAGCTTCCTCCGGGTGCTCCGGTTTCCCCCACAGTTCAAAGACATGCAGTGAGGTTAACATGGGGCGGCTTTGAGCTGAAGTGCCCTTGAACAAGGTACCTAACCCCTGACTGCTCCCCGGGTGCTGTAGTGTGGCTGCCCACTGCTCTCTCTCTCTCTCTCTCTCTCTCTCTCTCTGTGTTTATTCACAGATTCAGA
>JAOBAM010000022.1:59239295-59249717 GCA_025212355.1 Notarius kessleri
AAGCATCGGTCTGTGACCGGAGGGCGGAGTCAGGGAAGGTAAGTGGCAGAATCACTACACCTGAGGTTGATTAATGTATGTTTGTGTGTCTTCCCCAGGAACCGCGCCCATGATATAAGGAGAGAGCAGAGGGACGGGAGCTCTCCCCGACCAGACGACGCATGTGTGTGTGTGTTCAAAGATTGAAATCACTGAAAAGTGTAAAATAAAAAAAAGATTGTTTACAACAATTCTGGCCTGCCATCTCTCTGTGCTCCACCCAGTCGTTGAACTTTTTACACCTGTGTAATCGGGGGACTGGGCTCACTTCCTGCCCTGGGTCGAGTATGCACAAAACTTGCTGAAGCACTCTGCTACCCAACTAACCACATTTCAGTGCATACTCGGCTACCAACTGCCATTGTTCCCCTGGGACAATGCCCAAAACCAGGTACAAGCAGTCAATGACTGGTTCAAATATACCCAGACTGTCTGGAAGTTGGTTCATCAACGTCTAGAGGCAGTGTGCGCCAAGTACAAGTCATATGCAGACAAGCATAGAGAAGAGACCTCCAACTTCCAACCAGGTGACAGAGTTTGGGTGGCCACCAGAAACTTAAGGGAGATCAACAATTGTAAGAAGCTCCAACCCCGATACATCGACCCATTCAAGATACTACGCTGAATCAATGAAATAGCTTACTGTCTCGAACTTCCACTCCCCACACAGCCATATATCACCCATTTTCCATGTCTCTCACCTCAAACCCACCATCACGGGACCCCTCACCAGCAACCCAACAACCCAAGAACACCCCTCACTCAACAGTGAAGAAGACCCCATCTACCAGGTATACAAGATCCTAGACTCAAGACGCAGAGGAGGTCAAGTTGAGTACCTGGTAGACTGAGAGGGGTACGGACCTGAGGAACAAAGCTGGGTCAAGGCCAAAGACATCCTTGACCCCTTTCGAAAGCAAGAGTTCCATGCCCAGTTTCTCAGCAAACCAGCACCCAGATGTAGGGGTTGCCCCAGAAAGGTTTTAGCTCCTGGCAGTAGCTCCTTAGGGGGGACTCTGTCAGTAAACCAGCTGAAGCTCAGCTGACTACAAACATGGACTCCTCGAACTACATTTCCCATAACACACAACGCCCTCTGTCTCCCGCCTACTGATTCACAGCTGACTGTCATCTCCTTAATTACCTGTCCTTCCATATAAGCTCACCTCACACACCTTTGCAAAGTATTGTTCTGCCCTCAGTACATACCAAGCCTTGTTTCCTTCTGATTGTTTATTCCGTCTTTGACCCTTACTACTTTCCTCTTCTTTCTTGCTCTTTGTCTTTCTCTACACTACACTGTTTGCCGATCGCCCAACCCTCACTAGTTCAATGACTCTGATTTCCACTTTCCGATTTGGCTTTGACAACCTTCTGTAAGCTCTCTTCCTCCGTGCTTACATCCATAAGTGCCTGCATTCTCACAATAATAAAATATATTATTATTTCTAGGTACAATTTGCATAATCATATCTAATAAAGAAAATATTCATGTAGATTGAGTTGCTTTATTGGGGCAGCATGGTGGTGTAGTGGTTAGCCCTGTCGCCTCACAGCAAGAAGGTCCTGGGTTTGATCCCAGCAGCCGGCAAGGGCCTTTCTGTTTGGAGTTTGCATGCTGTCTGCGTGGATTTCCTCCGGGTGCCCCGGTTTCCCCCACAGTTCAAAGGCATGCAGGTTGGGCTAATTGGTGGCTCTAAATTGACCATGAGTGTGAATGGTTGTCTGTGTTTATGTGTTAGCCCTGTGATGACCTGGCAACTTGTCCAGGGTGTACCCCACCTCTGGCCCATAGTCAGCTGGGACAGGCTCCAGCTTGCCTGTGACCCTGTAGGACAGGATAAGCAGCTACAGATAATGGATGGATGTGTGAGTGCATATTATTTTTATATACAATATAAAAATGTGTGTGTGTATTCAAGATATACTGACACCTTTCAACAAAATAAGCCAAAGATTAAACACAATGAGTGACACCCATACTACTAAATGTGTGATAATATTATTGGCACCTTTGTAGAATATTTAATGTTTTAAAGTAATACCAAAAAAAAAACCCACCCCTGATTGTAATTTGCCTTTTTATTTAAAAAAAAAAATTATCTGAGGACATTATGCAGTTTTCTAAAGAAATGGGCTGGTGGGTTATTCCAGGCTTCTTGGAGAACTTGCTACAGAAGAAAGGAAGATGAAGAATGTAGCAGCCATTTTAAGAGACTGGTGGTGTTCAATATAGGTTTGCTTTTTCTTTTAATTTTTTAATTAAAGTTTGGCCTGTATAGCATGTCCCCCTGTCTGATGTTGTAATGCACTCAAATGAACATTTGCAAAAAAAATAAAATAAAGCACAATTTCCACTTTACACCTGTCTTTGTCTTGTCATTTATGTTGTTTATTGTACTTAGATAGCTAAATATTGAGATAGCAAATGTCTACTTAGATTGCTATAGATATTTACTTCTGTACCTTATTTTGTAATCTATTTTTGCTATAAATGCACCATGGGGAGCCTGAGGGAAATGGTATTTCAATGCACTGTATACTTGTATATCGACAATAACACTCTCTTGAATCTAATGGTACATTCCATTTAGTGTTCATCATTTTCCAAATTAAATTCTAATTAACCAACTGTAATTTGTCACCGTCAAGATTGGATGAGTAAAGTTTTTTTGCTTGAAGATTTCTGTTTTCTGAGAAGTTTTTCCACATCATACTTGTTACAAGTAACCTGATACTGATAATGGACTTGTACAGTGCCATTTCCATAGGTTCAATAGCACTGGAATCATTGTTTCTTATAGCTGAACCGAGTCAAAGGCATGCAAAGGCGTTGCTGGCAGCCGCCATACAACTCCTGCTCAGATATTCACATCTATGGGCAATTTGTTGGAGCCAGTTAAAATGCATGCCATCTGAAATTGATCTTTAGTGTTCTGCCTGATGGCAGGTCTGCTCTGACCTAAGTGGCCAAGAGCAATCGAAGAAGAAGAGAAGAGGTAAATGTCAGTGAAGTTGCATTCTTGCTTGTGTAATTGTTTTGGTGGTTCTAATAAAATATTAGGCTCACAGTTTAAGCCTGTTTGAAGTAAAGTTTTATTCCTGCACATGTAGTGTAACCACCAACCACATCAGGCTTTTAGTTTTTGGAAGGAAACCGTATTCAGTTGGCTGCAACCTCACTGCTAGATGCCACAAAACCCTTCATAGTGCACCTTTAAATTTGTTGCATATATGGTAACACTTTCTAGAGATGTGCACATTTTTAGTATTATGCTTTTCATGACACAATTACAACAGTCTTTATTGTTCTCTTAATGACTATACTCTAATGTTCTCAACTAGTCTGGACCACTACGTGTTATCCAGTCCAGAGTAGAAAATGATGTGTCAAACATAATTTCCAAAATTACAAAAAAGCAGGCAAATTCATGTTGTATTCTACCCCTGTTGCCCTAGGGTTAGGGCCCATACCTTTGGTGATGCCGAGTTCCATTCTTTCTTATTTTATGTACTTTCTAAGTACATAAAATAAGTATGTAAATAATGTATTTTATGTACTTTATGTCTCCACTTACATGTGAGTAGTAATGGTCGAAGAAGTCTTCTGAAAGGCCCAGCCTACTGTCGTATGTGGAAAACTCATCCCTTATCATCCCAAGATGTCCGCTCATTCCCTGATCCATAGACATCATTTCCATCTGACTACTGGCTTGACCTCCGTTGATGATGTAACCAGCACCTCCTGCAGTTCCAAGGGCAGCAGCTCCCTTGGCTGCACTGTTGAAGGCCCCAAAGCCACCTGCCATCATTCCAGGACCATCAGTTTCACTCAGGAAGAAGGGCACATCCTGTCAAATTTAGAATTAAATTGATTTAAATTGGAGAAGTTACATGAATGTTTTGTATTACAGATGGATTTTATCCACTGCATTAATCGTACCTTTATGAAACTAGGGTTAATGGTAAAAATTTATTTTGATATCCAATTTAAATGTTCTACAAACTGTCAACAAACCATCTGTAGATTGTCAATATATTGTCAGGTGAATGTCATAAAACAGCTCCTCAACTAATACAAAATAATATCCACAGTTTAAGGATTTGAATGTTTCATAGATTACCAATAAATCCTTTTGCTTTCACTTTTTTGGACAGTCCGGTTTATAGCTTAAGATGTTGAGTAGATCATTTATAGATGATCAACTCATTCTATCACAGTTTCAAATTCAGATAATGTGAACTCTACTGTTTCACTTAATGGCATATTGTAACCAAACATAATTTGGCTCTTTGTTGAGAATCAGTTTATAGGCTGGTTCATGGCAGACTACACATTCACTGCCCACTTTATTAGGAACACCTGTACACCTGGTCATTTATGCAGTTATCCAATCAACCAACCATGTGGCAGCAACATAATACATAAAATCAAGCAAATACAGGTCAAGAGCTTCAGTTAATGTTTGAACAAAACACGAGAATGGAGAAAAATGTGATTTCTGAGACTTTACCCGTGGAAAGGTTGTTGGTGCCAAACGGTCTGATTTGAGTATTTCAGAAACGATCTCCTAGGATTTTTACACATAGTAGTCTCTACAGATTACACAGAATGGTGTGGAAAAATAAAAGACATCCTGTGTGAAGAGGGTCTGCAGGCTGAAACACTTTGTTGAGGAGAGATAAGAGGAGAATGACCAGACTGGTCTGAGCTGACAGGAAGTCTATAATAACTCAATCACTTTTTACATCTGCAGTGAGCAGAAAAGCATCTCAGAATGCACAAGACCTCAAACCTTGAGGTGAATGAGCTACAACAGCAGAAGACCACATTAGGTTCCGGTCTTGTCAGACAAGAACAAGAATCTGAGGCTATCATGAGCACAGACTCACCAAAACTGGACAGATGTGGTCTTCTGCTGTTGTAGCCCATCCACCTCAAGGTTTGATGTTTTGTGCATGCCGAAATGCTTTTCTGGTCACCACAGTTGTAAAGAGTGATTGTGTGAGCTACTATATTCTTTCTGGCAGATCGAACCAGTCTGGCTAGTTTCCTCTGACCTCTCTTATCACCAAGGCATTTCCACCCACAGAACTGTTACTCACTCAATGTTTTGTTTTTCCCCCACAGCAATCTGTGTAAACTATGAAATACTTTTCTGAAATACTCACACCAGTCCATCTGATATCAATATCCACGTAATGATCACAGAGATCACAGTTCTTCATTCATGAATGTGCAGGTGTTCCTAATAAAGTGAAAGGTGAGTGTTGTGGATGGTTTGTCGACTATCTACATTGGACTATATGGGGGGGGGAGTGTTACTGGAATAACCAAATAAACCTGAAGAACAAGAGGTTGAGATATCTCTCTTACCCGGTCTTCTCCCTGTCCTTCTGTATGGTAGGAAATCAGATGCTCTTTAGTGTCAAAAGGCATCTCAGTGAAGGGTCCGCTCATGGCAGCCGCTCCACACTGACAGAACAGCAGTAGGAGTGGAATAACTGAAAACAATTCAGAGATTGAGTGTTGATGCAAGCTTCTTTTACAGTCTTTAATTTTTTGCAGCACTACAAGAAGGCCAAACATCTACTGGGATGCATCTAAAAACAGTCCAGTCAACACAGATGTAACAGACAAGAAAGTACACTCACGTAATAGCATGAGGAGTCCCAGGATAAGCAAACCAATTCCGGCACTGCCAAGTTCCGAGCCCTTTCCTCGAACCGCCTTGGTGTCACATGTTGCTGATTTATCACATGTGCAGACAGTCATCTTTAACACCTGCTTATCTGGACACGAAATCCCCTGCTGATCGCGAACTTCCAGAGTCACCTGAAGAGGGCCTGGCCAAGGTGCATCTTGGGGCTTCAACATGGCTGTTGTATCTACAATAACATGAAAGTCAACATCACTGAATTATATCATGTAAGGAGCAAATAATATTGGAGACCATCCACATTCATTTGCCACAACAGATCCATTTACTTTTGCAAATATATATGTGGCAATATTAGACAAATACCCACATGCTAACATGCAATAACCTACTTCTATTATTAATTTTACTGAAATGCAAGTCTCTCTCTATAAAAAATCATCATCATCATCACCATCATCTTGGGCCTTTGCTGTCATTTTTATGAGGTAATATGGCCCTTTGCCCTGAATGTCATGGCAGATCACAAAAAATTCGTACCATTTAAGTGCTCCACACTCCATTTTCCATCTGTCCCTTCAGGCAGGACAGCGAATGTGAAGGGACCTGCATTTGGAAAATCATCTTTGTCCTCTGCAGTGACATACAAAACTTCCTGAGTGGTGCACATAGTCTGTTTGGGATCAAGTAGAGTAGGGCAGTGGTCATTAAAGTCCTCCACCTGGATGGCAACAGTGCCTGTCGCTGTCTTAGAGGGCATGTCTGTAATGACAGATGAAAAGTATTACATATTGAACAGCACATTTTGATGCACTTTTGTAGTATAGGTGGGTTTGTTTCTACAGGATATATTGAACAGATTAAAGATATCGGAAAGGCAATATGAAAAAAAATGGGAGATAATTTACTATTATTAATGCGTGATCCATCTTTTATGGCTCTGCCTGTAGGAAAAGTGTAGCCATAGTCCCTAGAATAAACTTTTATTCATATTTGCAAAAGCAATGCTTGTATGTTCTCCTGGTGATTATACAACTGCCCTGCCTGGCCTTCCAGAAATCTACAAATGCTATGTGTAGAGGCCAAATGTGCTAATAGTTTATAAAACTTAAATTCTTCCTCTATGAATACAGGAAGAAACACAATATTATGCATCTAATTATTATTACTTCCTGTTTATTTTGTCAAATACATAAATTGCACTGACTATATGACACTTTAATTGCCTGCCATCAGCTAATGTAATGCACTATAACAGCGTATGCAGGAATTATAGACACCCCCCGTGAAACATAAATAATGGAGAGGCTACATAAAATACTGGAAAGGTGATACAGTCTATACACTCATACAGTGGGGTCCAAAACCTGAGACCACATTGAAAATCTGGGATTTTTTTTTAATAATCTAAACCAGAAATAAACCGAATGTTAGAATTCTGAAAGTTCTAAAACAAGAAAGAAAAAGTACAACATCTTTCAACACGATTCAATACTCAAGATTCTGCAAGATTTCTAGGTCCCTGTTTAAATATTAACAACTTTATGATATTGACCATGTTAACAGCTTTGCTCAAAAGGTCAGATTTTCCATGAGACTCATCTCTTCTAGTGAAGTATGTTCAGATGACACTCTGATGGATTTGATCTAAAATGGATCATAAGGTTTTGCACAAAGTTTGCAAAGTTTGAGTGCACACTGTTATTAAAGCAAAAAAGGGATGAAACAAATATTAAGAAACTCTGAAATTCATGTAAGTATTTCAAAGATTCGTCTTTTCACTCAAGTTGTTGCCAATAATATAATTTGTAATGAAAATTGTTGAATTTAATTTGAAAATAATGCAAAATAGAAGCATTTTCACTAGTGCACTCAGAATTTTGGACCCCACTGTTGATATTAAGCTGTGTGTTTAATTGTTTTTCTTATTTATTTTGCATACTGTAAGCTCTACAATGTCACATCTATGATTGCATTCTGTATTAATCCTATATACCATTAAGTTATATTACATTTTGTAACATTGACCTGACTCCTGTAGTGATTCTACGTGATCTGAATTAGCAAAAATTTGTAAAGATATTTTTCAATTACAGTGATTTTTTTTCTCTGACATCTATTTTTTTAGTACAAATTTAGGCCAAAGTATTCTTAAAATTTAATTACTGCAGCTTTAAATATAACTCTGTGCCTCTGTGTAATCAGTTTGCTCATGATAATGCACGTATTGATTTATAATTGTTAATAAGACTATAAAGTGTTTACTACATCTACTACATCTCTTTGAACAGCACCTTAAAATATTTGGTATGGATAAACAGCCAAGGGAGAATCATATTGTACAATTATTTTGTAATCTCCTCAGCTCCACACCCTCTAAATTGAATGGAATTTTTGAGACCTGTCTCCACCTACATGTGCCAACATGTCTGTTAGGCTAAAAGCAAACAGGCAGGCTAAGCAACACCATATATCCCTCAGTTTGCTTAGTCTCACCAGTCTCCTCTTCACCTGAGTATTACACATCATTCCTGGGTGTGTTCCTGATCCAGCACTATATACAGATGGAAAAAGTTGGCATGGCAGATATTTTTACTTAGAATTTTTGAGATGGGACATGAAAGAAATTTTTTGTAATTTATGAGAGACAATTTACTGAAGTATGGATAAAGATTTCTTATACTCATTCATCCATCTTCAGTTACCATGTTTTCCTGGTCAAGAGCCCATCACTGGAACAATGAGTGAAGGGAGAAGAATCTAGCTCAGATAACACATAAGTCCATCACACATTCACACACTTCTGCACATCAGGGGAAGTTTACTGTAGCTAATCTGCATATATGGGAGGAAACCTGAGAACCCAAGAAAACCCATGCAAACACAGAGAGAACATGGGAAACTTTGCACAGACAGAAACCGAAGCTCAGGATCAAACCAAGGACCCTGGAATTGTAAGGCAGCAATATTACTCAGTGTGGTCCACCATTCTGTATGCTGAATGCTGTATGTACCATGCTGGCAGAATTAATTTCTCTTGTATAACAAGTATTTTTTAAATTTTGTCTGTGTTAAACACTGTTGTATTCAGGTTCCCCAGTCCAACATTTATTCCACTTCATTCACCCGCTCCACTGCAACTTCTGAAAAGAATTCCTACTGCAAAGTCTCATATTTACCACTCTTAAAAGTCTTCTAATATTGTACTGCTGTGTGTATAGACTGAGGATACTCAGACAACCCAGCAAACCGTTACTTTTACGGTTATCTGCTCCCGTTTACCAGGCCCATAGCTTTTGGGAAGAACCCCCCCCCGAAACTCTTAAAGCTCCTCCATTGGTTTGCTTGGTCCATAATTCCACTTGAAGAAATGTCTTTCCTCCTGCCAAGCACAACAGTAGAGGAGCCCTCAATAAAGCCCCAGCAGCTCTAACTGCTTACCCAGTGGGAAAATGGACACTCGTTTTCTGCTTATGCACTCGAAAAATACACATGATCACACTTGATTTTTCCTCCACAAAGACGGGAAAACATATTGGCACCCAAATATGCTCGTGTGGCTGTAAAATAAACCCTTTTATTTGTTTCAAATATAGCTGTCTCTGTCTGCTTTTGGCTCTTGCAAAATGCCTGGTGATATCTGTTTTGGCATAATGTTTTTTTTTCTTCTGTATGACAGAGACATTGTAAGAGACACTTGGCAGGATTTGAAGACTTGTCTGTTTGCTGGTTATTTTAGCATGTATCATTCACCATAGCTACAAACTGAGTCACAATAATGCCTGTCCAACAACCAAGAAAATCTTTGGTAAGATAGCCAAAACCAGAATACAGGGGTATTGTGGCAAATGCAGAAGTCCTTAGGGTGTATTAGACAAATTCTTTCTGGGCAGCCAAGCCAGTCTTTCCTGTTAAGGCTATGTGCCCTGGACACTGGTTCAAAAGAACTACACACACTGCTGTACATCTGGTTCAACAGTGTTCTTCCTGCCCATTCTGTATTTGTGTAGTGGGTTTGGTTCAGATGGATAACTCCTGATTCTGTATTGTTCCAGCCTGGCACAATAAAACTGGCTAATTTCTTTCTATATGCCACTTTGGAGTCGTTTTGAAGTTTTATAATTAGTTCAGTTTATTTCCAAAGGATAAGGTATTTCTGAGAATAATAAAGTGTTATTTTGATTTCTTCTATCTTTTTTCCTCCTTGCTGCCATGTAATGCCATTCTCTAGAGTACTACTTGTCCAGTATCATTAAAGTACATTCATTTGCTTGGCTCTAAAAACAGTGTTAAATGAAACATTATTGTATTCCTATCTGAATGTGGTGAAGTCTTAATAAAAGTCAATTTTACTGTCAAGGACAGAGTGTGATGTAGAGGATCAGTGCTGCCTCTGTAATTAGATAACAATGAGGGAAAACGCAACATGTTTGCTTTGTTATGTAATAAGAGCAGAACTCAGTTTACACTCACACATGCTGTTTGACATTTTGAACCATGGACTCATGCAATGTTATCAGCATAACAGCCCAGTTATAGTGATGTCCCTTTACACACAATATATATATATTTTTTTTTTTTTACTTGTGTGGCTTGATGCGTCCTCTTCCACTGCTATCCACTGTGCTGCTGCAAACAGGAAATTTCCCCATTGTGGGATAATAAAGGTCATCTTATCTTATCTTATTTACATCAGTGTTTCTCAACCATTGGGCTGCAGCCC
>JAOBAM010000022.1:60152878-60163338 GCA_025212355.1 Notarius kessleri
TTATTTTCACTGCTACTGTATATTATATTATATTATATTATATTATATTATATTATATTATATCAGATATGAGCTATTGTTTCATAATCTAAGCACAGAGTGGTGCTTTTGGCTCATATTGTTGCTGATTGTACTGGATATGAAGTGCAGTCTACGTGATGTGCTGGTCATGGTTTGTGCAGGGGCTTCCTGTTCTCATTCTTTGACTCGTCATATAGCCATATTACTCTGCTTGGTAGGAAGCTTGACATATTTGAGTTAACAGTGTGTTTGTGTGTTGCTCCAGCTGCGTGCTCATGCTGTGGACATTAATGGCAATCAGATGGAAAATCCCATTGATATTGTCATCAATGTTATCGACATGAATGACAACAGACCGGAGTTTTCTCATCAAATCTGGAATGGCACAGTGGACGAGGTTGCCAAGCCAGGTACTTAGACATGCACATGCACCCACTTTTCTACACAGCTGACATTCTAATCCTCACTTACATCATGAACAAGTTTGTTGCACCTGCTAGCTATTGGCCTGACAGATGGCCGTTGTTGTATGAAATCCAAACCAGATCACTGTTTTTCTCCATCTCATGCAGGCACATTTGTGATGACAGTCACAGCACAAGATAAGGACGACCCCAACGCAGCCAATGGCATGCTGAGATACAAGATCCTCTCCCAGAGTCCTGACACTCCCTCCACCAACATGTTCACTATCAATAACAAGACAGGCAAAATCATCACTGTAGCCGCAGGCCTCGACAGAGAGGTGGGTGAGCGTCTGTGTGTGTGTGTGTGTGTGTGTGTGTGTGTGTAGAAAGGCTTTTTCCAGTGTCAACTTCTTGTGATACCGTCCTTCAACATCTTTATACACATTTTTGTCACTGTATGTGCGTGTGTGTGTGTGGTGAGTAGAAAGTGTCCCAGTACACTCTGATCATCCAGGCCACTGATATGGAGGGAAATCCGACATATGGCCTGTCCAACACTGCTACTGCTATCATACGCCTGCTTGACGTCAATGATAACGCACCAGAGTTCACCAGAGACACAGTGAGTTCATTGTACATGTGCACTTACTTATAAACAAAGTGAGAAAGCCACAAATGAGCCACAAGTATTTCTATTCATTCAGAAATACACAAGAAATCTTTGTCTTTGTTCCAGTTAGAAATCAGTTGAAATATGACAAAAAATATCCTGAAAATTGTACATAAAATTTTAACTTTTCTTTTTATTGTACTCTCTGATGTGGAAAGTCGGTGTGAGGATCTTAGTATGAGTGGAAGCTACACCACACACAATTTCAGCATCACAGGCTCTGATATGTTCCCAAGGTCAAAACCTAGGACAGTATTGACCCTGTTAAACAGAATTTGCCTGAACGCACATATTCCCATTTGCTGTGAAAACTTGAGGGAGCACCTTTCTCACAACTTTCAAATATCACAGATACTGCTGAATCACAGTATTAGGGGATAATGATGTATCATTTGATTTCCTAAATGTGTCCATCTTATTCTGGTAAAGCAGAGGTCAGCAATACTTACTGTATCTTTAGGGAAATGCCATCATACTAGGAAGTTAATACTGGCAGTTGTTGCAGTGAGTAGGAAGGGAGGATTTCTGGCAATGGTTTTTAGTCCACAGTAAAAGATATTTTCCTTCAGAATCTTAATAACACAATGTGTAGAAGATATTAGTGTACTCAGTGGAGAGATAAAGTATACCCAAATGATTGTGTTAACAGTAGTGAATTTCCTGTGAAGAAAATCTGTAACATTTACGTTTATTCGTATAAAAACACAGTTGTTTGCACAGTGTGAGAACACAGTGACTTACTTCCATCGTAATTCACCATCCTATTAATGATGAGTATCCCTTCTCTCTCTCTCACTCCCCCACTCTTTATTCTTACCTTAGTTCTACGGAGAGGTGCCTGAGAACCGTGTGAATGTGATTGTGTCTAATCTGACAGTGACCGATAAAGACAAGCCAAGCACACCAGCCTGGAATGCGGTGTATCGCATCACATCCGGAGACCCGACTGGACGCTTCTCCATCCCCACTGACCCAACCACCAATGAGGGCCTTGTCACTGTGGTTAAGGTTAGTTATACACAATTTGTTTGGCATTGTCTAAAGTGATTTCACACATGCACTGTCAAACACAGATCGACAACAGTTCCCATAGAAACAAAGCCAGTCAACAGCCTCTTCATCAGGGATAAACATTTATAAGTGGTTTAATCACAGAAGGAGCTAATCATTAATTATTCGTCCTCTCTGGATATTTATTGACACTAATATCCTCTTATTTTAAAGAGCATTCAGTCTATTTTATACCACTGCATAACTAGTTTTGTGTTTGTGTTCTGTGTGCGTGCGTGCGTGCATGTTTTTCTCAGCCCATAGACTATGAGATAAACCGTTCATATTTGTTAACCGTGGTAGCCGAGAATGAAGTGCCACTAGCGGGAGGGATCCACCGCACCCGCCAATCAACAGCCACCATTTCCATACGCATCATCGACGTGAATGAGAGTCCCAACTTTGAACCCAACCCCAAACAGATCAAATTGGATGAGGGACTTCCTGCAGGATCAATGCTCACCACATTTATAGCTCATGACCCTGACAGACACATGCAGCAGACTATCAGGTAGATGTGCACACGCATGCATACACAATCACTTGTGAAAAAAAAAATTACATAAATAACTGCAGAATGATAGACAGAAGAGTACAGAATACAGAAGAGTGTCAGGCGGGCATAGAAACAATATTTTCCACATAAAAATGCACCCACACACTTGCACACTTTATAGGCAGTCTTCGCCTCAGATGTTTTGAAGGTGCCACTGAAGCTTTGAGGTATGTTGTACCACAATACTGAGCAGTTTCAAAATCTTACCAGTTTTATTCTCATCAGCTGTACACATGCACCTTAGGCCAGACTTTGAATGCTCTGACCACAGTAAACTTTTCAGACCCAAGATGGATTCAAGAAAGTTTTTTTAGGTTTTTTTTTTTTTTTCTTCTTTTTTGCAGGTACACTCAAATCTTATGGGTGGTAATGTTCTGACTTTATGTTTATATGTTTATCAAATTTCAGTCATTGTAAATGGGGTTTTATTAGGATTCACATATTCACATTTGACATGAGAGTTGCATTACAGAGACCAGGATAATAGGGGGAGCCCTGGCCTAATGGCTAGAGAAGCAACTTTGTGACCAAAAGGTCACTGGTTTGCTTCCCTGGACCAGCAGGAATGGTTGAAATGCCCTTGAGCATGGCAACTAACCCCCAACTACTCCCTGGGCTGCCCCCTGCTGTGGGTATGTCAGGATCCTGCTGTACATCACTCTGGATAAGAGTGTCTGCTAAATGCCTGTAATGTAATAATGGGATACTTGTGTTTATTTTGTACCTGCATTTTCTCTGTATTTCGACTGCATTCACAAAGTCATTTGAAAATTAACGACACCTTCGTCACTGATCTGTGTTGTTTCCTGCTGTTTTTATAACGCAGTGCTACTGTTTAGAACATATGTTACTATAACCAGCTAACTGGCTGGCCTGCTTATAGCCATTTTCAGAATGTTTTTGCATTATTGTTTGTAAGGAGATATTTTCTGTTTTTGTGGATGAGGATTTTGGTTAAAAAAAAAAAACACCTGGGGCCTTAGACACAGTACACATTTAAAACATTCTGGAATGAGGTATCAACAGGCACCTGTGCATGGACAGGTTCTTGCAGTGTGGCATCAGGCAGCTGCACAAATCATATGCAAATAAGTGGTGAACAAATCACTAGCTTGGGACAAGCAGATTTACAGTGGTATGATGCACCTCAGTGCTAGCTCACCATACATCATTACGTTATGTTAGTTGCCACTTTTTAGCCATGACACTTACAGTACCAGTCAAAATTTGGCCACACTGTTTAATTCACTGTTTTTTCTTTATTTTTATTAATTAAAAGACACTTCATGTCTGAAAGTAATGATGGATGTCATTTCTCTTTACTTAGTTGAGCAGTTCTTGACATAATATGGATTACTACAGTTGTGGAAGAGGGCTATTTCCTGTAATTTTATTATTTACTATTTGCTATTTGATCTCAAATGCATTAAGAAGGCAAGAAATTGCACTAATTATCTTTTGATGAGGCATAGCTGTTCTATATGTTAGTTCATAGTTTTGATGTCTTCAGTATTGTTCTACAATGTAGAAAATACAAAATACAGAAAAACCTGTCAGCGAATGAGTAGGGGTGTTCAAACTTTTGACTGATACTGTATGTGTTGATGTTAATATCATGTTTGCATGAGTACAGATGTAAAAACTGCATTTGTTTCTGGCAGTGGTTTCATTTAAATGTGGTTGTCTATGAAAGTGAATTGAGGTAGGGTGTTTTCGTGTTGAGCTGCTTTCACTGAGCAGCATTGAAAAAGTGAAAATAATGACAGCTGTCAGGGGACTGGAAATGAGGCGCTGCTTTTTCTTTCTTTCTTTCTTTCTTTCTTTCTTTCTTTCTTTCTTTTAAATATTTTTCATTACACTGCAATAGTTGATTATGTTTCTGAGGACATTTCACAAACCAAAGCCTTTACAGTGTAATGAAATATTGATGACAACAAGAGCTAAATAATGCATGCCTAATAACGCCAAGACATGATGCTGATTGAGTAGAAATGTGTTACATTATTGTGATCTGTCAAGTGAAAATAGGATTCATAAACCTGGTAGAAAAATGATTGTAAGACCTAAAGAAATTGTAATAATATGCATCACTGCACTGTACCCTGACAGAGTCTGTCCTTTTGTACTTTTTATGCCCTCTAAGGTGCTCTAGAGAGAAGAGTCATGGCGCTTTGGGTGAAATCGGGTCTTTGAGTCAGAATGAGGGGTTCATCTTTGGGCACAGGGTCTCTGAGCTTCACTGAAATATAGGCAAAACAGGATCCGGGGTCGCAATAGTATCAGAGTCCAAACAGAATTGTTTCTCTCAATGCAAACTTTAGTAGGTGGATAGAATTGTAGAATCTCATTTCAAGTAATTATTAAGAGCATTTTTCTACATATTTGATACATTTATTATTTGGAGTGGCTAAACAACACAACAACCAGCAAGGAATTCTATTGGTTATTCATTGTTTTGTACAGTACTGCAAAAAAATGACATCTTACCAAGTGAAAATATCTGAATATAGTTAAAATGATCTCGCATTTCCTATTAGGTGATTATAAGCAACCAAGGACAAGATTATGAAACCTATTTCTAGACTATAATTGTGACTGCATTTAAGATATTTTCACTTGGTCAGATGTCATATTTTACCATGCAGTATTTTAATGGTCTCTGCTGACTGCTGTTGGCTGTTGTTGTTTGTGCTTTTATTGCTTAACCTCTTTTGTCATGCCCTGTTGTTTGGATCATTCTTGTGGTTGTTGGCCTACATTATTATACCTTGTCATTCAGTTAACCTTGACCAGTCAAGCAAAACACAAAGCAGGTAGAAAGACAAAATGATAGAAATGGAATAAATGATGCATTAAAAGAGCAGGAGGATTAAAGCATCACAGAGCAAATGAATGGATGATGGACAGAACAAACATAACAAAAGGATGACACTGGCTAAGCAAATACACAGGTGCTTTTGTGTAAATGTCAAAAAATGTTTGCCTTTTATACCATAGATGGAACTTTACACTTCAGTACTTTAATAGAGACATACATAGTACTGTTTTTATTGTAGGTTTAAGTGGGCGTGGTCTTGATTGTTTTTCATAGTAAGGGCTCAGGGCTTTCTCCTAAAAGTGTGTATTTGAAATCTATACCATTAAGTGAGATCAGCATTGCTATGATCTATTACAAATGTTGAAGACTTTTGGACTTTTAAGGCAAGGCTGAGTCTATGGCTAATCTCAGTAACATGTTAGCATTCTTTCAGCACTATACCTTATTGCAGAGTTACATCTCCAAACCACTTGAGCTTGTGATGGGTGGAAAAGGAAAGGCTGGGTGGCCAGGGCAAAGCAAGTAAAGTTGGGTAGTGTATAAGTACTGGAATTAGGCTTAATATTGATGTTTGCTGTCAGCTGTCAAGTGCTCATGGACTTCATTTTGTTTTACTTCAGAAATTCCCTCCATTGCATGAAGATAATTCTCAACCCTGGTTGGAGTCTCCAGTAATTTTACGACTGCTTTCGGCTGATGTTTATTGTTTGCCAGGCTCTTTGGTGATGAATGTTATTCGCTTATGAGCATTTAATTAGGAACATTTCTAGAGATCTTTTTAGTCCTCAACCATTAGCACATAAGCCAGATAAATAATATGATAAAAGAAAGAAATCCACATAAATTTTCTGCGCTGCCATTGAAAAAGAGGCTTTGTGTACTGACCTGGTGTCTCGGTCATTCACTAAAGACGAAGTCAGTGATGAAGTAGTTTTCAGTGTCTCTGAAATTCTATCCTCCATTTTCCTTTGCAGTATAAGGTCAGGCTGCCACATTAAATCTAATTGCTCGAGTTTGGTTCATGTAATGATAATGAATGGAGGCCATGTTCTGATGTTATAGAACATTTAATGTCTGCTCAGGCCTAATTGAATTTTAATTGTAAATGCAAGGGAGAATATGTGTAAACTCTATAGCCGCCACTTACAGTATATTTGACTGCCGAACATTACGTACTTTTATTCCTGTATTGCTAACTGTATTGTTAGAATATCTTTAACTGTGATAGATTTCTTTGGCTACAAAAAGAGATTTCCACCAAAATGTTCTTCCAGTACCCTGGGGATCCTGCTCGCTGTCAGTAGAGAAAATACATAGCTATCAAGTAATACACATGAGACAAGAAAAAAAAAGTGATGGTACACCAAATTCTTTGGGGTTGAATTTTTATAAATAGTTCAACAGCCATGAAGATGCTTGTTACATTCCTACTCATAAAGGTTGCTCTGCCTTCATTCTTATGCAATTCCCTGCTGCTTCATCATTATACAATTCCCTAAAACCTCATCGAATACATAATGCAGAACCACTAGATTATGGAACTGGCAAAGCAATTGTATAAGGAACCAGGATTCATTTTCCGAGGTGTTTACTGATGACATTTAAAATAGCCTGGGTAAATGAAATGGCTTCAGTGTGGCTATAAATCCAACTGACCTCTGCAATTGCGAATGCTGTGATGGTGGATAAATCTTCGATGGAAATGAGTCTGAGGAACCCTTTAAATCTGACACAGACCAACACAAATCCTCTCCCAATAACCCTAGTTAGAAGACTTACTTGCATGGTTAACTAATGTACTGTTATGTTGAACCTTAATAAATATTAATAAATAGTCCTGCGATGTGAATAGTCTAACTCCTGCCTTATCACTTTCTGTCCCATATTCTTCCAGCTCTCCCCATACCCCGTGTAGGACCCACACTTACCAGTTGGAGGTCAGCTCCACCAATCCCAGCCCAGCAGCCATGGCAGATGACGCAGACATGCGCAATGAGCTCTCGGACATGCAGCAGCGTGCTGACCAGCTGGCTGATGAGGTGAGGATGACCACTACATCATGAATTACTTTGCACTAATGTCTGATATGCTATTTGGTTCATTATGTTATCAGTATATAAAACATTGGGAGGATTATTTTCAGCATTCATTAGAATTGTGTAATGAATACTCATTTTAGTCATGCGGGGGTTCAGTTATGATTCATCTCAGTGGTCATTAAAGTTGCGCCTTGATATGACCAGGCCAACATTGGTAGTTTTTGCATAGTTAGCTGACGTTGGCAGTTCTTTCCATTGCAACTAGAATGCTTCAGGCTGTTCGTCATCTTGCTATGGGGGGAGAAGCTGGGTGGAATGCAGACATTGCAGATATTTCTGCCTCCATTTGCAAAAATTCATGTGAAGTATTTATGAGCAACGTGAGATGCAATGCCTGATCTCATGTGAAATTTGGACCAGTTCAAATGAACTAAGGTGATAAGGTTGGAATGAATGCTAACCAGGTACTACCAGTGCTCCTACACTCTCAATATCCTGTACATATTATATAATGTGCATGGGCACAACTGAAAAGTATTTACCTTGTCATCTGGAGATCACTAGTTGAAATCCCACAGCCATCCATGGAAAGGAGACAAGAGAGCAAAATTGGACATACTCTCAGTAAGGGAAGGGTGACATACTTTCTCTCCCCTCTCAGTCACAGTGACATTAGCTAATCATGGGTGTCTGTGAGCTCATGCATGGTAAAGGGGGTAGACATCACCTTCTCAACATGACCCTTCAAATAAAAAATGTGATATGATGGGACAAGAGCCCAAATACTCATAAGATGTCTTTCATACATATACACTCACCGGCCACTTTAATAAGAACTTGTTCTTGATTCTAAGATTCCTGTTCTTGGCTGGCAGGAGTGGAACCCAGTGTGGTTTTCTGCTGTTGCATGCGGAAATGCTTTTCTGCTCACCATGGTTGTAAAGAGTTTCTATGAGTTACTATATATCCTTCCTGGCAGCTCAAACCAATCTGTCCATTTTCCTCTGACCTCTCTTATCAACAAGGTGTTTCTACCCACAGAATCGTCACTCACTCAATATTTTTTGTTTTTCTCACCATTCTGTGTAAACTTCTAAAGACTGTTGTGTGTGAAAACGCCAGGAGATCAGCAGTTTCTGAAATACTCAACCCAGTCCATCTGGCACCAACACCCACGCCACAGATCACAATTTTTCCCATTCTGATGTTTGAAGTGAACATTAACTGAAGCTCTTGATTTGTATCCGCATGATTTCATGCATTGTGCTGCTGTCAAAGAATTGGCTGATTAGAGAACTGTATAAAACAGCAGGAGTATGGGTATGCCTAATAAAGTGGTCAGCGAGTGTATATGCCACACCCAGTCTGATACTGATCCAGCATTATAAGCATATATTATCCTTAATTCTTATTTTAACTGTGGTTGAAATAACTTGCAGGAGCTGAATCAGAATGCAGTAACGCTGTTTAAAAGCGGAGAAGAGAGCGATGTAGAGGAGGGCGTGATCATCATGAACGACTGTGTCATCCCCTGTATGCACCTTATGGTCAGAGACAGCATCACACAGGAGGACATGGATGCTATTGAAGCAATCAGGAGTCACTGGTGCTCTTATCTGGGACAGGATATGGACGGTGAGGCTTGCATATGCGACCCCTGATACATAACATCAACAGTAAATAAAGCAAGGTCGTTTGAGAAGGATTAACCTTAGATTAGCTGGTGCTCTGGAAGATCATATGATGATGCTTAAAGGCATTGCGGTGGTACAATAGATATACACCAAAGTCATATTTGATAATGCAGAAGGAAGGGAAAATTAAACCACTGATAAAAATGGATAATTACATTATTTGAATTATTATTATCTGATAATATAATCGTACAGTGTAACACTGACTTAAGTCAGTAAATTCTGTGTCTTTGTTCTCTGTATGACAGAGTTCCAGCAGGAGAAGCTGAGCGAGTTCTTGCCGAGGGTTCTGGACTGCTCGGCTGAGATGGTGGTGCTGAAAGAGCCACCCAAAGTAAGAAAGTCACCCCATGACTTGTGCAGCCGCCTGGCCGCCGTCATGGAGTCCATCCACAGCACGTCAGTCGTCACTGTGACATGAGCACATGCAGGGGAGGTGACATCATGCTGACATCATGGTAATATGCCACCATTTAGCCCCTGAATCCTGCTAAATGGTCAACCACTGAGTTTCGATTGTTGTTGCACTGAATATAGAGCTGTGTCACTTTTTATACATATTTTAACTGACATTGGTCGACCCAGACACTTCACTGCATAGTCTAATATTTGCAGAACTTTTGTTTGGTTGATCTCAGGAAAGATCAATTGGATTTTATCTTGTTTCACAGAATCCATTTTCATCATGAAGGCTGGGTATTTGGGGGAGAATATGTGATACTTTGACTTTTCACATGTACCATAGAATGACGTTGTGAAATGAACCCACAGTAACCATAGTCGCATTGTTTCAGATTGCTCTACTGGTTTTCCACTCCTCTGTTTCTTCCCTCTAAGCCTGTCCTGACCCTCAATAAACTTTCTCTCACTTTGTTGTACTCTGCCACTGGACTTCTGTCTTTCTTACTGTTGTATTTTTACCTCACCCAGGACAGGGTCCACCAGGGGGCGAGGTATTGTTTTTGGTGGGGTTTCTTTCTTTCTTTGTCTTTTTGTTCGCAACATTACGGGAAAACAGCTGGACCAACCTTCAAGAAACTTTTAGGATAGATGGGCATTGGTCTCAAATAGAACCTCCAACATTTTGAGGGTCATCCAGTCTAGATCAAGGTCACCAAAAAGCAGAGGTGGACAGTAACGAAGTACATTTACTTGAGTACTGTACTTAAGTACACTTTTTGAATATCTGTACTTTACTTGAGTAT
>JAOBAM010000022.1:61102425-61113556 GCA_025212355.1 Notarius kessleri
GGAGGAAACCCACGCGGACACGGGGAGAACATGCAAACTCCGCACAGAAAGGCCCTCGCTGGCCACGGGGCTCGAACCCAGACCTTCTTGCTGTGAGGCGACAGCACTAACCACTACACCACCGTGCTGCCCGATTTCTGAAAATGAAAGTTTCATTTTTGAAATCTGTGACTACTTTTACTGAAGATAGGTTTGAGAATAAATCCGCTGAAGGATCCCTTTAAGAGAATATGGTAATGCATTGACCTGATTTTTGATGGCTTGACTGTACAACTTCCATTTGTACGTATGTATGAATGTGTACCACCACAGGGAACCTGATCGTAAGTACAAGGCAACGTATCTCTTAAACACTCGACCACCAGACAAAGAATTTGTATGTTTATTTACATAAGATAGATGGGTTTGTATCCAGCGCTTATTTTTAATTTGCTTTTTAAAAAATAATGTGGGATTATTTACTAACACATTTTATGGAAAACATTCACGACAGTTTTATATAAAATTAGTTAAAACTGGTTTATTAGTCCACTTGCATGTTGGACAATTGACAGTTTCTGTCATGTAAGCGCAATAGACGGATGTAATCGCAGGAAGAGTTTTATTGAAAGAATGCTAGCAAACATCCAAAAATGGAGACAAAAGCAGAGTCAAAAAACAGGCAGTGGTCGAATGAGGCACAGACATGATATCAGAGATAATACAATACTCACAGTCCAAAAACACAAACATGGTCAAAACCAGAAAAGCGATACAAAATACAAGGCTTTCGCAAAATCTGTGTGCTACTGAGGGTCCTTATATGTATGCGTTGTGATTGCACTCTAATCACAAACAAGTGCATGGTAATTAGTCCTAACGGCGTTGTGTGCGCTTTACAGTCTGTGGCTGCACACTCTGAGCTCCAAAATACGTTGACGTGACAGATGTAACCAGACAACTATTTGACATATCAAGTTTGATGTTGGATAGTAACTATAAAAGTGAAAGCGCTGGTTCACTGCTGTCCACCAGGCACCCAGCAGAGTCACACCATAATAAATGTCGTGCTATTGTTTCTGGTGCATGGCATGCGGTGTCAAAGAAAGGAATAAATATGTATTCATAACTGCGATGTGTATCTCATTTTTGATATCACTGTCACAAGATGATGCAGTAATTTATTGACATGAAATACACAACGTTACATAATTCGATGGTTCATATGCTTTAATATTATTATTCTATTCAGGTTGATTTTGTGCCCTTGCAAAAATTTTGTTCATGCACTCATCAGGAGCTCAGCTTTTAGGCAGTGCCTAAATATCTATATTATTGTATTATTTTGTGTTAAGAGTAGATATCATATTCCTTTAATCGACAGTGGTTTTTGCAGCTAACATTATGTTTATTGAACATGAAATAATTTCTCATACCATAAATCCTCATACCTACTGTATATTTACTGTCATATTTGTCTTTCATTTATAGTCAACTTTGGGCTGAAATCCAAGAAAAGAGTTCCACCTGGTCCTTTTCCTAAAGCCAAAGAGAATATGCTGGATGATGACATCGAGAAGCGGGTTCTTGTCAATAAAGATGGTAGCTTGTCAATGGAGATGAAAGTGCGGTTTCGCCTGCTAAATGATGAGACATTGCACTGCTCGACTGAGATTAAGAAATCCTCATGCAGTTTTAATGTGTCCTTTCCGGGACAAGATAATGTGTACTACCCCCACTGTGGCCATGGTGAAAGTTGCTCAGAGACGGAGTCCCTGTCTACTAGTGAAGCTGATGATGTTTATATTACCAAATTTTACCAGAACCATTTGGAGGAGCCACACTGTCAACACTGCTGCACTCACTGTCAGGAGTATGACATTTGGAAAAATCCCACCATTAGTGAGCACGAAACTCTGAGACACACTGGTTCCTCTAGCTCAAATGCATCATCACATAAAATGAAATACAAGAAGGAATCTATCGACAGCGTGCACACCACATCATGCGAGGAATACACTGAGCAGGTAATAGAAAGGGCAACCTGCATTCAGCAGACTGTTGAGGATGGGGATAAGGGTGACAACACAGTTCAATACTGTAGCATTAGTCGTTGCTGTAGTCGTAGTGAAGTGTGTTCAATTTCTACAAAGGCAAAGAAAGCAGGCTATACTGATGAGAATTATGGAAAAAATGAAAGCATGCATACATTCTCTGGAGATGACCAAAGACCTGTTTCTTCTAAACATTTAAAGCAAGATCAGACGAGTGTCCAGATTACCCAGGTTTCAACAGAAGATGAAAGGCCCTTATCTGTTGAAACCAATTCCTCAGATATCCTAGCATCCCTTAAAGAGGATGAAGATAAGGAGGAAACTGTATTTTCTCCAAGTAATTCCATAGCATCCCAAAGTAATAAGGAGAATGACAAACAAACCAGAAATGCTATAGTGAGCCCATATTCGTTCACACCCAGTAAGCCACTGGAATCTCCAAAGCAGTCATTATCAACTAGGACACCAAGCGCAACTTCATGTTGTTCAGTGAAATCGAAAACCTCCAGAAAGTTTGTTGTCACAGAAACACAGGAAAATGTAGACCAAGATAAAAACAACACACCTTCATCTACACCACATAGGTGTCAACATAAAGAACCAACAGATGTGGCTATAGAAAATGGCACATCTGAAGAGAGATCAGAGGCAATCAATGAATCAGAAGATGTCTTAAATGAAAATTATGTCCTTGATATAGAAACTGGCATGAGATCTCTAAAATCAGATTCTGATTTGTCAAAAACATGTGATGATGTTTCAGATGATACAGTCGAAAATTTTCAAACAAATGAAAAGGGAAGGTCAAGTGTCATATCAACATCACCTAATCCACATGCAGACTTAATTATAGCCAATAATTATGTTGCAGCCGAACAGGAATTTGTGAATATGAAAGATCCAATTGTAGGATATGCATCAGAAGAAGGCAATATTAAAGCAACCTCACATGCCATGACCACTGACTCCGATATGTCCAAGTGTCCAATAGCAAAAAACAAAAATGAAGAAACAGCTGATGTCACACAGGAAGAGAAAGTAGCAAGTGCCATGCCACCTACATTAAATGTTTCGGCAAAGTCAAATTGGTCCAGATTGTCAGAGGTGCTATTTAAAAAAAGAAAGAAAGCTGAATTACAAAAAGGGGAAAGAGCCCAAAGTGTAATGTCCAATTCCATGGCATCTTCAATCTCAAAAGAGTCAACAGTTTCAGAACTCCTAGCTAATGGGAGTGAAAACCAGATCGAGGAGGTAATAACTTGTGCATTGTCCAAGGTATCAGGATCATCGCAAACATCAGATCTGAAGACCTCTGAGTTGAGTGAAATGGAAGACCAAATAGAAAACAGATCTCCGAGCATCATGTCTGTCAAATCTAGTATCTCAGAAGCCCTTTCTGTAAAACTTCTGAAAGTGCAGTCAGCTGAAAGTCTAACAAGTACTTCGTCAACCAAGACAAACATATCAGTCCAATCAGTAACAAAAATATCAGAAGGAACACCAGTAGACATGGATAACAGACTGTTAACAGAGCAAGTAGCAAGTGCCATGTCTGATAAATGTGATGTTTCTGTAAGATCTAAAACATCATATATTTTGGATATCAGCCCACATGATAGTGATGTAATAGAAGAGGAAATAGAGGACCGTGCCCCAAGTGCAAAGTCCAATAAGTCCAATATCTCTTCAAAGTCAAATATATCAAAAATTTCAACAGTGAGCCCTGAAGAAGCAGATGATGTAGTCAAAAAGGAAAGGTTAAAACGACCCTTGAGTGTTACATCTTCTAAATCTGCTGCTTTTGTAAGATCAACAAAATCCAAACAGAGAGCTGCAGAAGATGACAATCCAGTTGAAATAACAAAGCAACTACAAGACAGATACATAACAAGTGTTATGATTTCTGAACCCTGTGATTCAGAGCTATCTAAGAAATCTAAAACTCCCGAGGCTACACTGGACAAGTTTGGTGATTTTGAAGACAACTTAGAAGAGCGGGCTCCCAGCACAATGTCCACAAAATCATATACCTCTACAAAATCAAACAAGTCAGAAATGTTGGAAAAAGGTGTGGGGGTTAAAGAGGAAAGGCCTTTAAGTGCAATGTCTTCGAAATCTAGTGTTTACAAAAAATTGGAAAAATGCAAGATTTCAGAAGCACAACGGGAATATGACCATCCAAAAGAAAGACCAGCAAGCATCATGTCCAGCACATCAGCGAAATCTAAGAAGTCAGTAGTCTCTGATGCCTCATGTGAAAATGAGGAAGAATTTAAACAAACTGGTAGAAGATCACAAAATGCATTATCAGTAAGATCTCAAAGATCTAGAAAGTCAAAAACATCAGAGGATCCTAGACAAGACACTGGCAATGAAGAGAACATAAAAGGAGCACCAAGTCCCATGTCTTGTAAATCCATTCTTTCAGATAGCTCTCACCTTGCACCTAATGGTGTAGTTAATACAGGATCAACAGAAGATTTACTTCACGAAACTGATAGTGCATATGAAGAAACAAAAGATGACAGGGCTGCAAGTGCTATGTCCTCTAAATCTGAAATGTCCTGTCTGTCCAACAAGTCCAAAGACCTCATCCAGGAGAAAGCACCAACCTCTACATCAGCAAATTCTAATGTTTCTAGAGAATCTAAAAACTCAAAAATGGACCAATCGAAGGATGAAGGTGAAGAAAAGCATGAAAGAGCTTCCATTTTAGCTTTACCCAATTCAAATAAGTCGACAAGATCCAAAAAGACTGAATCTTTACGAGTTGTATCTCCTGCAGAAGTGGAAAATCAGAGTGCAGAGCAAACTCTAAGTGCCATGTCTGGTAAATCAAATACATCTAAAAGATCAAAGAAGAACACCGGTTTGGATTGTTTTAAAGAACCCAAAAAAGCAAATGAGGAAGAATTGGTAGAAAGATCGAGTACAGTTTCTGCTAAATCTAAGACCTCAGTCAGATCAAAGGGGTCAGGTACACAATCAAACAAACCAGTGGAGAAAATATGTCTGAGCACCATTTCTCCTAAATCTAGTGCTTCTGCCAAAGAGGAAAAATCAAACTTTTCTATAATATCAAATAATTCTACAAATGTTGATGTTATCAAATCTGAGGAAACTTGGGATATAAAAATAGAGGAAAGGGCACCAAGTGCCATGTCTGCCAAATCCAGTGTATTTTCTAGATCGGTGAAAACTAATATTTCAGCTCTGGCTGGTGGACAGACTGACATTGAAAGTTCAAATGAAAGGTCTGATAGTGTCCTGTCTGATTTAAAGATATCAGTGACAGAAATCTCAAATAATGCTGACAATGAGGAGAAGGCTTCCAGTGTTTTGTCTAAAAAATCTAATACCAGTTCACTTCATCAGACTTCTGAAAGAGTTTTAAGTCCAGCAAGTGCTTCAGTATCCATTGGGACTATAGAGGAATATGATGTTAATGCTGAAGAGGACAACAGTGTGTCTTTGGCCTTGGTAAATTCGACTCCAGGATTAAACTCAAAAACTGATGTGTGTTGCAAAGATTCATCAAAAACGACTGAAAATGAAAATCAGCAGTGCATGGAAACACCAGGTGACAGAGCTAAAAATTCACTGACAGCAGGGACAATTGTCTCAGACAAATCCAAGAAATCTGAATGTACTCACAAGAACTCTTTCCAGCCAATAACAGACAATGAGGTGGCAAACAATAAATCTGCAAGAAGGAAATCAAAGAAATCTTCCAGTCACAGTTTGAGCATCAGGTCTGCTCATTCAGATGTTGAATCATCTAAAACTAAAGACAGAAATTCTCCAGCAGTGACTGACAGACCAAAAAGTATGTCCAATACATCGTTGCTTTTGGACGTAAATGGACAATATAATAACGCTAATGCTAAATATAGTGTAGGTAAACGGTCAAAAAGCAATCTTTCAAATGATAGATACTCTAAAAAAAACATGGAAGAGATTTCAAGGCCGCATTCAGCAGACATGCCTATTACCTCAGTTTCAACAGATAACAGCCTTTTGAGACAGAAATACAAAGAGCCTGTTTTGTCCCTCAGTGTCTCTAATCATCAGTCATCTTCCTCAAATCAAAATGCCAACAAATTTAATGCAACCAAAGATTTAAATGTATGTGGTAGAACCTGTAATGATTCTCTGGTTGCGACAAATTGTTGTAGGAACGTCAATGATAACAAAAGTGAAAAAACCAGTAACTCCAGTTGCAGACACAGCAGCAACTCTTTGGCAGAGAAAGTAGATAATAACTCCTCTGAGTTAGTCCCATCTATCCTACCAAGCTCATCTCCTACTGAAGTAGTGAATGAATGGTTGAAGAAAATTCCACTGGATAGTGCTTTATATGATGTAGGGGATGAAGTCCATGATAGTTGTGAGGAAGAACTATTGAAGTTGTCAGGAAAAGTGATGCAATATGAAAGAGGGGATGGAAGTGAAAGAGATGCTGATGCAGCTGTGCTCAGGCCACAACATATGCAAGTAGGAGTTGAAGAAATTGAGAATAATGAGAGCAAAATAAGTGATATGACGGAAACTGCCAAAGACCTTGCAGTTGTAGAAAACATTCAACCTCGCCCTTCTCCTGATGTCCCTTCTTCTGTCCAGCTTATGAAAATTTTACTTAGTCCCAAACTCGACAGATGTAACAGTTTACCGGAAGTATCTTCTGCGTATGGAAGAAAACTTAGCACGTCAGCAAGAGGACTTTTAGAGAGCTTGGTAAACCTTCAATTGCTTGATTTTGAGCCCAATGATGTAAATGGAAAAACTGAAAAGTACAATGATCTCATGAACATGCTTCAGTCCCTGTGGCTTTGTGACTCTTCTGAAAAAGTGACAACCACACAGAAAAGTAAATTGAACAATCAACAGTCTAATGATGAAGAACTCAATATCAAGTCATCCTCAAGAGTAGATAATAACAGTAGCCTCCAAGACTTTGGAAAGAGCAGTGTTAATGATAGCACAGTGGCTCAAAAATCCCAAACAAATACAGAGGCTGAAGACATTGAGATACTGACAATGGTACAAGAGATTGATAAAACAGAGAGCACTTTTAAGGGGATAGAAACAAAATCAGATTCAGCTACCCCTGATATTGCAAGTCGTGTCCGGTGGACACCAGAGAATGAGAAAGAAAGAAATATTCAAGACAGTCACATTCTTTCAGCTGTCTCAGATTTGACAATAAGAAATGAGTGTAGTTCAAGAGAACCCCCTGACACAGTATCCATATCAACCAAGAGCTCTGGAAATGGCAGTAATGATAATCAAAAGCTCATTGACCATGAGGAAGACGAGGAAGACAAAAGTTCAGAATCCCTATCATCAGAGCAGATGGTTCAGTTAACAGAAACAGTTTCTCAAGCTCCTGATCCTGTCTGGGTTCTGAATCTGTTAAGTAAAATAGAAAAGCAGTTTATGACACATTATGTCACTGCAATGGCTGAATTTAAAGTACGCTGGAATTTAAATGACAATGAGCAGCTTGATGTCATGATATGTGAATTAAGAGATGAAGTCCATAAAAGAATACAAGCCAGCATAAACAATGAACTCAGAAAAATCCAGGGTCATGCAGGAAGACCTAGGCCACCAAAAGAAACCATGTCACGTGAATCAAGTATTTTAAGTGAGCGAAGGCGCAGGCGTCTAAAAGTAAATCTTAGCCAGTCCATAGATCCAGCAGCAAAAACTGATGATGACAATACAGCAATACTGATCACTGATTTTACTAATCAACAAAATGATGATGAATACTGCCCATGTGACACTTGCATGTACAAGAAAACATTATCAAGGCCTGTGTTAGCGATGGAGGTTTCGAATTCTTCACCAATGATGATGGACTTTGATTTGAAAAAAATTCTTCATTTAAAAAGAAAAGCTCCCTCAAATAGCAAAGAAAATATGAAGGAAACTGAAAATGAGGAACAACACATAGACTTTGGAAATTTGGCTGAAAATGTTTTGCTTGAGCGTTTCATGAAGGAGAAGAAGAAGGAACTATATAAAGCAAATTTAGAACTTCAGGCCAAGTCCATAGAACAAAAACAAAATGAATCTGACATATCAAATGATAAAGGGCTTGGAAAAGAATATTCACAGGCTGTTGTGGGAAGCAAATCTCAGGGAGTAAGGAAGGGAAGTTCTTCAAGTTCTCTTGAGGAGCATGCTTCTGAGACACAACTAAATAAACCTGAGCAAATGAATAACCATTGGCCAATGAAAGAGGGCAATAATACCTCTAAAACTCTTGAACAAGAAAGTCCTATAGCTGATGGTGAGATTTGGGACCATGTGGAATTAAGAAATGGAACTGAAATTCTGGAGATGGCCAATGCAGATACAACTACAGAAGAGGCTCAGAATGGACCAGCAGATATGGGAAGTGAAGCTAAAATAACAGAGGATCAGGAAGAAATTTGTGGTGAAATGGCTGAGGGAAAATGGTCTGTTGAAGATGAAACTGTAATAGAAGAGCACACAATAGAAGAAGCTGGAATTGCAAAAGAAAATATGCCAATTGATGCTGGTACAGTTGGAGAAAAGGAAGTAGCTGAAGGAGAATCAACAGAGGGAAAAGGTACTGAAGTTGAAACATCAGATGCTGAAACAGGAGATGAGACAGCTGAAGATAAGACATTAGACAAAAATGAGTCAATGCGAGCAAGAACACGTGAAGACAGTGAGGCTGCAGAAGGAGAAAGTTCTGAATCTGAACCTGAAGAAGGAGGAGAAACTGAAACTACATGGAAGAACATGCCAGTGAAACCTGATACAGCAGTAGAAGCAGAATCGACTAAAGGGGAAGCAGCTGAGAAAGAAATAGCTACAACTGCAACAGAAAAGCCAAAAATAAAGTCTGAAATAATAGAAGATGAAAAAGAAGCAGGACATAAATCAAATGGAATAACATATCTAGAAGATGGAACAGATGAAGAAGATGATACTGCAGAAGCAAGGGAAAGAGAAAGCACAGATAATGAAGAAAGAGAAGTGAGTGAGTCAGCTGAGGAAGATATAGCTAGAAAGAAAATAAGCAAGGAGCGTGGTGAAGATGACTTATTTGATGAGGAAAAGATCAGTAAACCTAGAGAAGATGGAGATATACCTGAGCATGAATCTGCAGAAGGCGCTTATCCAATGAACGATGAATCAGCAAAAGGAGAAACAGACAATGATGAATTAGATGCTGAAGGAAAGACAAACAAAGCTGAAACAGCAGCAGGTAAACCAGCTGATAATGAAACAGTTGAAAATAGAGATAACTTTTATGATGATACATCAGATAAGACAGAGATCATTAAAGTCAAGACTGCAGAAGATGGAGAAACAGATAATGTAACAACTGAAGATGGAGAGACGAATGGAGTCAAAGGGGCAGATGTTGGAGAGACAGATGAAACTAAATCAGCAGATGATGATGATTATGAAAGTGCAGAAGATGCAGAATCATGTAAGTCACAAGCAGCTGAAGATACATCTGATGATGAAATATCAGAATATGGAGAAACACCTAAAGCTAAAATCACTGAAGATGGAATGATATCTGATGATGCAAATGCTGATGATGATGAAGAAGAAGAAGATGATGTAGTAAGAGGTAAAGCTGAAATAGCAGAAGATACAGACACAGATGATGATGATGATGATGATGATGATGAAATGTCAGAAGTTGAAGAAACACATTGTAATGAAACAGTAGATAGTGGAATCACAACTAAAGCCAAGACCACAGAATATGAAGAAACACATGAAGATGGAACATCAGAAGATGGAAAGGCTGTTGGTACTGTTGTGGCAGATGATGCAGAGACAGCTGAAGAAGAAAATGGAAATAATGATATTGATGAAAGAGGAGATGAGCCAGAGAGGGCTCAAACTGAAGTAGCAGAAGAGATAGTTGAGAATGAAATAATTGAAGATGATGAAACACATAAAAATAAAGCTTCAAAGCAGTTTGTTGGAGACGGAATGAACATAGCAGAAGATGCAGAGATGGATACAAATCAAAGTGAAGAAGATGGTGAAACAGCTTATAATGAAGCAGACAATGGAGAGATAGCTGATGATGGAACAGCAGAAGATGAAAAACCTCCAGAGTTTGACATGGAAGAGGATGATGAGACAACTGAAGCTGAAACAGCAGATGATGAACAAGAAGTTGATGAAAGAGGTGATGGACAGATAGGTGATGATGAAGTAACTGATGATGAAGTAACCACTGGAACTGAAAATGAAGAGAATGAAGAAACGGCTGAGGCTAAAACAGAAGATGGAGAAACAGTGGATAATAGGACAACAGAAGATGGAGATACAGCTGATGAAATAAAATCAGAAGATGGAGAGCTTTCTGAAAATGAAATAGCACAGAATGGAGAACTTGCCAAAGAAACAATAGAAAAGTATGGCCAAACAGATGACAGTGAAAGTTTAGAAAATGGAGAAACAGCTGGATGGGTGAATGGAGAAACACATGAAAGAAACACTGCTGAAGCAGTCACCAATATGCACAATATGAAAACAAAACAAAACTCAGACATATTGAGTACAAATCAAGATACAGGGACATTTGAAAGTAACAGCTATATTGTAAATACTCATTCAGTAAACAGCGGAGAGTCAGATGAAGGAGGAGATGAAGCTGAGTGTGAGACTGATCCTGCTGAAAGAGATGAAAGAGCTCACAAAGAGCCGACAAAATGGTTACTGAATAAAAATGACCAAGCTGACAAAAGAACAATAGCATTGTTTGAGTCGACTGTGAAAATGTACCCAGGTTCTGAGGATGGAGACGATGCTGATGGTGAAGATTCAGAAACTGAAGTACACAACAAGGATGGCAGTATTGAAAATGAGGAAGATGATTAAGATTTTGCCACTGGAACTTTAGTGGATAACAATAAAGAGGACCAGAAGTTGAAAGAGGGTGGCACGGTGGTGTAGTGGTTAGCGCTGTCGCCTCATAGCAAGAAGGTCCGGGTTCGAGCCCTGTGGCCAGCAAGGGCCTTTCTGTGTGGAGTTTGCATGTTGTCCGCGTGGGTTTCCTCCGGGTGCTCCGGTTTCCCCCACAGTCCAAA
>JAOBAM010000022.1:62508501-62519488 GCA_025212355.1 Notarius kessleri
AAACAGTAATACACTGCAAACTGTATATCAAATACCTAAATATTCTATAAAACGTGTTTCATGTAAAGCCTTTACTGACTGGCCCCAACGACTTCCATTTGGCTTCCATTATAAGGGAGCTTAAAATAAACGGAAATAGTCCGTGGTAACCACCCACAATGCTTAACTTCAAGTGTCCATGTGGAATATAGGAGCGCTGTCTGTTTTAAAAATAGTCCCATGTCCTGTTAGTCTGCTTCGGAAACCAAAGCAGGAGTTGAATTCCTGTCCCTCCCCCACAAAAGCATAACAAAGAAGAACTGACTTCATCCCTAAGGCAGCCTTAAGCGTCCCAGTTACAAAATTCGGGCATTTTATGGTTTTCGGAGTTAAAAAAAAAAAAAGATCACACAAGGACACTATAAACCTTTTAAGCTAGCTAGCAAGCACATAGACATTAATACTAACATAAGCTGATGCAATAATGTTTATGCATCGTTGTAGACGCATCAAAATGCTAACCATCACAGAATATACGTTTTTGGTAACGAAATCCCTCCAGAAGCAGGATGACACCACTCAATCTGGCAACACAGAAATAGCAGCTGGTGCTGTTTGATGAGCGGCATCTTTATAATTGTAATCTGATGCTTGTTACTTGTAGTATTTTAATAAAATGATGCCATAATCCCTTAGACTGTTTTAAAAGTTGTTGTTTTTGTTTCCCCCAGAGCATCCAACTGTAACTTCAGGCTTCATATGTCCTGCTATGGAGCTACTTGCAACAGTGCTCGCTAGGCCATGTTTGAAGATTCAAGAAAGATGTAATGCAGAGGCTGGCATCACGAGATGCAAAATACTCACTGCCCACTCGCATCACTGTATTGTTCTAGCCACAATGGCCCGCAACTGTTTTAAACTACAGCAAGGTTTATAAAGGGTGGCTGATGTCTCGTGACTGCAGTAAAAAGCTTCTTTATAATCCTGCAATTTAATCCCTAGTTTTCATCCCCTGCTGGCCAAAAAGCGATCGTGTTGTGGCGATGTTCGTCCGTCCGTCCCGGAAAGAGTACTCGCATTCTGAAATCGACTCCTCTCACAGTTATTTGGAGGAATTTTATGAAACTTGACAGGATTTTGTTGTATATGTCAGTAAAAGGCATATTGCAATTTCATTCAATTTCTGTCGCATTTTACCAGTTATGGCATAATTGCCAGCGGGGGATATTGTGCTCTTGGAGCACTCTTATTTAACAAGTTTCCATGGAGGGGGAAGACTAAGACATTCTGAGGCCTGCTGAAAGAAATTTGGGCTACTTCATTCTGCATCAGTCATAGCCAAGTACACATTTTACAAGGCAAAGCTTTACTCCTATTTAATACCAAAATCAATGTGTAACAGCAGCACCACCAGCCTTATTTGCACACATATACTAAAAACATGAATATCCAACTCCATTTGCAAGCTACTGGCCTGGACAGAGAACACGCTTGCATTGCGGGGCGTGTTTTGATGCTTCTTAAAAAAAAAAAAGAAAAAAAGATGCAATTCAGAATCTCAGTTTCCTTTAAATATAATGTCCTTCATTTAATTAAAATTAAATTATATTTTCTCCCAATTTGGTAATTCAGCCATTCCCACCCAGCCTCCCTTTCCCCTGTCACATAACAGCTTCCAGCCGACACGGAATAAAATAACTCCCAATTTCACTCTCTTAGACTCTTAGCTCTGGTATTGTCCAGATTCAAACTCATTTTTCTGCCAATCAGGAATGCCAGGTAGTGGACGTTTTAGCTATCACTTCTAACGCAGCCAAGAACAGCCGTTCTTGAACCACTGTATGCAAATAGTACTGCAATAAAATTATGCGTACATGACAGTCACGCAGGTGACACACAAAGACTGGAAAAAGCAGTTTAATAATTTAATGGTGTTAATATTGGTGCAGGGTTCTTGCTGGCGCTTGTCACGCTCATCATTGATGAACATAATCCATCAGTGACAAAGAAAACGACTAGCAGTCGTCACAGTGACGAATGTATTCATCATCATAAGTCATCTTTTCTAGAAAATCGAGCGTAAACAATGAGCACACGCTTGTGGCCAAAAAAAACAAAAAAAAACAAACATGACTGCACATAACTACCAAGCTTTGACCAATCGTAATGCGTCTTAATCGGCCTGGTGTGGTGGTGTAATTGTCTTTGCGTGAACCAAACAATGGCGCGTTCTAAGCTGATGAAGTTTTTGGGTGGTCTTCTTCAAGCACTGAAGATGATTTAAGGGCTGGAACAGCCACAGGAGGCACACTCAGAACCCCGATCGTCCCCGAGCACATCGGACAGGGTCAGTAATACAGGGGTCAGTTTTAAACCAAACCCTGCCATGATTTCCTCAAAGTGGAAATACCAAGTCTTCAGTCCACCTTCTGAGGTGAATCACAAGACAGCCAACATTCGTTGCAAAAGCAATTGATCATTTCCTACAAAGGACAAACTGCGTCAACAGTCAGTGTAGGTAGTGCTA
This sequence comes from Notarius kessleri, assembly GCA_025212355.1. Classification (NCBI taxonomy): domain Eukaryota; kingdom Metazoa; phylum Chordata; class Actinopteri; order Siluriformes; family Ariidae; genus Notarius; species Notarius kessleri. Next base: position 62,511,008 of record JAOBAM010000022.1, read on the forward strand.
CAGGCAACAAGGCACGGAAATGAGTAATATCAGAGTTGTCTCATTACTATGAACCAAATAGTCCATGTCTAAACATGCATATTAAATGAAACAGTAAAAGGGGGAGTGTTTTTCCACCGTGGTGAATGCTATATTCCAAACCACCTTGCCTACGAACAGAAAACCAAGAACCTAAATGCATAAATTTACTTGTCTGAATGGGCCAGGTATAGCGTTCCAGATCTATCCCACCCTGGTACATTAATTTCTAAATGAATCTGCTCAGGCTTGTTATACATCACCTTCAGGGGATGAGCTTCCAATCAGGATGAGATGTATGCCAAAACATGCTCAGCTCCAGGGGTTGCAATTATCAAAGTGTGCACAGAACAAATTTTAAAATTTGTTTGTAACAACCATCATTACACACGAGGAAATTGACATTTATCACACATGCGTGTGCAGAGCTGTACACAATGGATGCTGATAAAACCTACACATTCTAAATAGCTCTGCTTGTACATGGCCATGCTGATTTGCATAAAGACATGCCCCCAAATCACGATATATGGTCAACAACTTCTTTAAAAACAAAAAACAAAACAGAGCCATCCTGCTCATGGCACTGTTTGTTGCTGGGATCAGACTGCATGAATTCAGCCTGATTTTGACAAATTTATCATGGCCAACAAATTTCTATTGTTGGGCCCAAATATAAATGTCAGGAACGATGAACAGGCCTTGTGGTGTGCCATAACTGAAGAACAGCAATGGAAAAAAAAAAAAAAAAAATCTAGCATAGTTTGAGACCTCTTACGACATGTTCCTTGATAGCCATTTCCCCAATGACACGCAAGAACATGAACGATGATTGGGTGAGGTCAAACTTGTAGTGTTGCCAGTCTCCTGACCAAGACACGGTGAGAATTTATCGCACCATGATTGTCTAATATGACATGGTGACCATCGTGAAAGACAAAAATATTGTGTAGTCTGATCTCCACCATTAGATGATAAACTTCAACAGTGAAGCGGAGTAAAACAAAAATGGTTAGTTTTTACACTTTTGATTAGTTTGTCAAAGAAATTAATATGATTTTTTTTTTTTATGGCTACATGTCTGTGTTACAGGTGATTTTTGAAATCAGGTGACTGAGTTTACCCGATTAGGTCGACACATCCTTAAAAGGCATTTTTTAAGGGGTTCAGAAAACAACGAGAACACTTCGACAACCACTCTTCAACTTTCCACCTCATTTCTTACTCACCACACCACCTTTATATCCTCTTACACCTCTCTCTCCAGAATTGCATTTATATACCTGCCTTTCTAATTTAATTTGCTTTTTTTCCCCCTCCACTTTTTATTGTCCTTGCTGGGAATTGAACTCAGGACCTGCTGCTTTGAAGTCCACCACTTTACCACAGAGGATTCAGGCACAACAAAGAAATTAAACATTCCAGCAGATCACCCAACCCTAACCCCAATTCACCTCGCTAAAGCTACAATCAACTAAGTGAATCCAGATTCACTCCATTTAAAAAAAAAAAAACCCACAACAATCACCTGTAACATCTGCATTATATTGCCTCTATTACATTTAGAAAAAATACAATGGGAGGGAAGGAAGGGAAAGGAGATAAAAATGATGGAATTTCCCATGCAGAAAGAAACGAAAGGGTAAGTCATTTTAAACTTGTAAGTAAGAAACTTTATGAGTCCGAGTTCTTCCCCAAGGTCAACTGTCCTACTGATCTCACAAGCAGAACAATAAAAACTTGCCCTCTTGCAGCCTTCACCAACTCACCCCATTCTTATCCAAACAGCAAGAAAACCATAGTTGCTAGAATAATGGCATTGTAAGTGGTCAGTGGCCTACCAGAATAGAAAAGGAAGTGCATGAAGGCTATCAACACCCTGCCAGGATGCAAAATAGAAGGTATATTAATTAGAAAAGAAGCTTCGATACAATAATAAGAAGGAAATTACTTTGAAGAACTTATTTAAAAAGATACTGCAACACACTTAAATATACATGAGGCAACAGCCCTCACACACACACAGGGGAATATACATAAAAATTGGAGGGTATTTAAGAAATGTGAATCAGTCTAAATTCATGTTTATTTACGAGGATGGCATGAAAATTAACAAATGTGATATTACAGACTATAATTTTTTTTTTAAAGCTATCACAACAGATTGGAGTTATAAACTTTACTAAAAAGTGTTGTGTTAATATGAGAGTAATTTAAAACGCTGAAGTAAAACAGCTGCACCGTCTACACTGATAAATGACACTGATAAATACGCCCACTGGAAAACAGGTCATGCCAGATATTTTGTAAACAAACAGATAAGCAGAACAGCTGTGTTTAAAACTTATTAAAAAGGCTCAAGACTAAAAAAACAAACAAACAAAAAAAACCCTAATAGTTTTTACATTTCTACTTACAATTAAACTGCTTCTCCAACAGCTTTTATTTAGAGCAAAGGAGAAGCAGCCAATAAATACTCTGCATATTTGAGAACTTTAAAAGAAGTGTCTTGGGTGCCGTTCCCTCGTGAAACTGATGGTAAGATGATCAGGAACAAGATATAAAATATAAAACATAAACCGAAAAATTCTCATAACTACTCTAAGCTGTTGCAATGTTTTAGTTAGCCAACACTTGCTAACTTCCTTGTTGGTGGTCTCCTGGTTGTGTCACGGAGATGTTTGCTGCTTAGGTGCTGAAGCCCAAACGTTGTGCTGTACAGTACACAATATTTTTGTGACTTATTTCTGATTTAAAAATTATTCCAAACTACAAATCAATTTTGTCTCTTTTTAGTATCTCTCTATGGTCATTTTATCATCCATCTCTGTACTTAAGCGAAGTCAAATTGCCAAAATGTCAGCTCTTTATGCACCAGTAACCATGAACTGTGCTGTACATATCAATCACGTATGTATCCTATTTTTTTTTTTTTTAAAGCAGCTTCTAAACAGAGAGGTCTACTTGATTTTATATATTTGCAATCGAATTATTCTGTTACTTTGAGGAACTATTTCAGCTCTAGGAACGCAGTTCTCTACGTTTTGCAGATTTCACTCTGGCACAACACTTTCTATAATGGGTGCATTATCCAAGTCGTTTATGTGTAAATGTGTTGCATACAGGTAGAACATTCACCTAAACAACTTTACGGTTACATGTGAAACAGCTGAGGGTTTTTACAGCCTTTGGTGGTATTCGTGCCCCAAGACTAGCCTAAATAGTGACTCAGAACCCATTCGTTCAGCAACATGTACTGAAATCTGAAGAGTACCATAACACTTACCAGTGGTATAGATTAAATTAAACACAATCGTTTTAGACAGAAAATATGCACATTTATTTTCTTTGGCCTGGCCCAAAATAAACATTTAACATGACAATTTAGCTCAACAACACAAATTAAAGTGCCACAACCTTTTAAGAGCACATTTCCTCCGCTGCAGCCTTGTGATAGCAAGGAGGAGAAATCTGTTCAAGCAGTTGGCTCTGGCTGTCAAAATAACATTTCACTGATCGACTGCTAAAAGTCTACATTGGAATACTTAATCTGTCATGTTCTACTAGCTCAAACCTATACTTTATGACTCCAAGATGAACAAAAGTTTGAACCGGGTGCCTGAAACAACCAAATTTAATGTGCAGCCTCTTTGCCTGGAGGACAAAGAAAGTTCAATAACCAGAAAAAGGGATTAAGCATTAAGGGAGTAGGGATTTGACTTTAATAAACATTTTTGGTATGGATGTTAAACTGTATGTGCCTTGTGGTGGGGCGCCACACTCTATACTGTATTACACAACCTCTGCACTACACACCCCTGCTGGGGGCTACTTTGTTCTGGGCCACTTCCCTCCCACCTGTCTGCTGCCAGCCAGACAGCATCAAGAACAAGCTTCTACAAGATACATGAAGCAAGATGACTGCATCTTTTCGAACAAACTCAGGAAAACACTATCTACAACCTTGAGCTCACAGACACCTACGATTAGCTAGTGTCACCATCACTGACAGGGAAGAGAGAGCATGCTGTCCCTTGCACCTGGCTAATCTCGCTCCCTTGGACTCACGGACATAGATGATTCGGTACTGTCGGGATTTGAATTCGCAATGCATAAAAAGTGCAGCACAAAGCTGTCATAGTTCTCCTGCTTGTACCATATGCATTCATCTTGTATTCACAGATCTCATCTCATCGCTAAAATCCAGAATCAGTAATATCACTTGTAAAATATCTGATCACTTATACCGTCATTCTGTGCACACTGTATACTTTATATTTAACTATTCCATACTTGACTTACCTGGATTACTTTGCACTATGCACCTATTTTTGTTGTTGTTTGCTTGTTTGTTTGTTTGTGTATACGCTTTTTTATCTGTTTTGTACTATGAGAGCTAAGTGAACCGGAGTCAAATTCCTTGTGTGTGTCCACATACCTGGCAATAAAGTGTTTCTGATCTGATCTCAGTAGGATGGAAACACAATGTGATGAAAGCAAAATGGACAAGTTGCTCAGTAAAAAAACAAACAAACAAAAAAAAAAACGCCTTCTACAAAACTGAAACTCAGATTTATCTCCAGTGTCAATATTTACATAACAATAAAAGAGAACATGAAATAATCTGCTCATTATTCAAATTAAGTTCTAAAGTAAGCAAATAGTAAACATTTCCTTGGCTTTAAAAAAAAAATCCTGGGGTACTGTTTGCCAAAAATAAAAAAGTAGCTTTTTTTTTGTGAGAGAAACAATTAAAATGTTCATGAATATTATAATAAAAGACTTAATTGGACTTGACCTTCTAAAGCCTGTTTGTTGATTATTAATGTGTTAAAAGCTGTTTCCAGCCCCTGCTCATTTGCTCCTTTGTCACAGTTTGAATCACTGCAGGGTTTATAAATAATTAAAGACATAAAAATACAAAGACAAAACATCATAATGGGGAGACAAGTATAGTAGATCCAAATAAATATATTATACTTTACTATAAATAATTAATATTATCATAGTAGTGATTGTACTTTAACTGTTTTGTTTCAAAATGGAATTTATTATTATTATTATTATTATTATTATTATTATTAACCCTCAGATTTGGTAACTTGTGAAACTGTGTGGAAAGCAACGTTACCTTCAGGGTGTGGTACGATGCGGGTGGCACGTAGGCGTGGTTTGGGCGTGGTCCGTAATGCCGGGGAGAGCATGGTGTCTCTTCCCAGAGTGGGGACTTTTGGGATTGAGAAGACAATCTCATATTTATGTTGGATTTTCAGAAATCCCACCTGTACAGAAATGAAAAAGGTCAGAGGCACACAGCAATGAAGGAAAACTAATAAAATAATATTATTTAAACTATATGCCCTTAAATCTCATGTCATTACAGTAGACAGAGTGGTGAAAAATTTACACAAGTGAAAGTACTAATGCTTTTTAAAAATCTCAAGGAAACTGAATTGAACGCAACTGGGCTTGGTTTTAAGTCTTTGAAGACGTCTTATAACCAAGACAACAGAGACTTAAAACCAAGTCCAGTTGCATTCAATTCAATTTCCTTGAGATAACCAAGACCTGGATGAATGAGAATATTCATAGGCATGCTGCTTTTAAAAAATAAAAATAATAAATGAATGATTCCTGTGCAGGTATTCTTTATCAACCCATAAAAAACTGAATGGAAAAGTACAGAATAAAAAAGGCTAACTCTGCAGAAGTGGAAATGTTGGTCTTTCAATAAAGATTAGATGAAAAAAATGATAAAATGCTGATGCAGGGATAAATGATGATGTAGCAGACATGCATATGTCATGTTTCTGTCATGTTACATTGAGATCAAGTTCAACATAAACATGGCTGAAGAGCAACTCACGCACTGCAATTCTCTTCATTATGCTGTACACAGACAAACAGGCACAAGCACTCTGGGTATTTTAGTCTTTTCTTCAAATTGATTTTATGTTGTATTTTACCAACATTTCAGAAATTCATTTAAAAATTGTAAAATATTTGAAACAGAAATCAAGCTGTTGTGTACAGTGTACTGTGTGTTTTTTGGTATAAGATCAAAAATGTTCATCTGTTGGTGCTGTGAAAGAATTGTCCTGGCTCAACAACCATGCTATAATGAACTCTTTTACAACAAATTTTCACATATAACAAACTAAGTTCATGTCCCCCACCTTTAATGACATTGAGTCAGAGTCTTCAAAAGAAAAACATCACTCTGTCACCTTCACATGCATTGGCGCTCGCAGCATGCAGCACCATTAGGACTAATTCCTATGCACCTGTTCCGGATTAGAGTGCAATCACAACCAGCATTTATAAGAACTCTCTAAACACACAGACTTGGTGAAGTATACACACTGCACCAAGTGTCTCATATTACTAAGCCTTGTATCTGTGTGTTCTCCACCATTCTGTTTGTGCCTCGCATGACCATTGTCTGTTTCACGACCCTGACTTTGTCTTACATTTTTGAACTGTTTGCCTGCCTGTTTGTAAATAAACACTCTTCCTGCAATTACATAGATCATTCGCCTGCTTAAATTACACACTGAGCCATGTGATCCTCTTCCCCAGAGACAAACAATAAGTAATCAAGTCCACAGTCAAGTTAACAATACGTGTTAACACCATAAAACAAAGGCTTAACGAGCTTCGCTTAGGTGTCGATCACTAACAATTATTGAGAACAGTGATCAAAGGATCGATAAAAGGACAAAATGACTGCTGATACCACTAAACTTAACACCTAGTTAAAGTGCACCGGCAGCGTTTTTATACCCCTTGCCCCACCCAGCCTCGCGGCGTGACATAAATAACATCATTGGTGATTTGAACACATGAATGAAGTGAATGGTGAAGATTTAGAAAACAGAGTGAGTCAGTGGATGGACATTGACAACGATACACCGGTAACCTCCATCATTTCCATAACAGATGAAGAAATCATCACCTCTGTTCGTGAGCCTTTAACTCAGTCAGTGAACTGCGATAGTGACTCAGAAGGAGAAATTTATGATCAGGAGAATGTGCCTAAAATTCCACATATAATGGGAGTGTTTGGTGTGACAAATGGCTCCATTTCAGTATTACAAACTTTTCGGTGTAAAAAACTATTTGGACATCATCCAACGAGTTTGTTATAGTGGAGTTGCAGTGTATCCTGCATATAACCATTTAGTCCCACCTCCAAGAGCTACTGCTACGTGCTGGCGCTAGTCCTGAGAGATACCAAATAATGCAAAAAATTAGAGACTTCTGGATTGTGTAATGGACTCTTGTAAAGAAAACATTGTCACCTTAACCAGGTAAGCTCCATCGGGCTCAGCGACAGCGGTAATGGTCTTGTCATGCTGCGTGTCCTCACCACTCTCACTGAGGACATCGTCCTCCATGTCATCTGGGAAATGGACACCTGCACCTTTGGATGTGGAGCCTGTTAGAGTGATGGGAAATGAGAGAACGAGGCGGTTACAGATTACTGAGATGTAACAGTGAGTGCAAAGGAAAAAGTGGCACAGTGTGGGTGTGTGACAGAGAAAAATAAAGCAGAGCAGAAACAGAGCTAATGTACATATTAGAAAAAAAGGGAATTTAAATTAATGGTTTAAAAACAATAAAATGAATTGATTAATAAAATTCCCAAGTAAATCATAACTACAGAACACTCAGTGCCAAAAATACACAGGTGAGCACGCTGATGTACTGATTTATCAATTCAACACACACACACACACACACACACACTGACTTTTCCTTCCTGTTGCCATGTCAACACAAGGCTGTTGTAGATGGCTGGTGATGTTCAGTGTCAGCAGGCGTCCATCATGTGTCCCTGCTGAGATACAACAGAACAGTTACCTTCACTTCCTGTCCTTCTACACAATGTGTCCTTTAAACCAGGGCCCTGAAAGTCAAATATTTTATTTGAATTTTATTTTATTTATCTTTTTATTAAACCAGGGTGGTCACAATGAGGTGTCATCTCTTTTTAAAGTAAGAACGCAGCACAAGTTACAACTAACATCATTCACACAAAAAAAACATTACAAATAGCAAACAAGATGAATTTCACCCCCAACAGCAAGAAAACAAGAGCCTTCATCCTGAAACAACTCCCTAATGTTGTAAATAACTTAAAATCTGATAACAGGATAAGTTTCAGATGGATTTGCTCATCATTCCACCATGATGGGACAAGCTGCTGTAGAACATTTACTTATAAATTATACATTAAAGTTGGTGAATGTAATCACAGTTTGTTTTTATCCTTGAATACGTCTCATTTAAATTCTATATCAGAGAAAATGCAGTGAGTAAACTAAACAGGAGGCATGTAACAATTCACCCAATTCATGATTTCATTCATATTTTTGAAAGCAAAATTAAATGAGGGCGGCACAGTGGCGTAGTGGTTAGCGCTGTCACCTCACAGCAAGAAGGTCCGGGTTCGAGCCCCGT
>JAOBAM010000022.1:68800606-68811033 GCA_025212355.1 Notarius kessleri
TTGAGTCTGGTTCCTCTCGAGGTTTCTTCCTCATGTCATCTGAGGGAGTTTTTCCTTGCCACCGTCGCCACAGGCTTCATCATTGGGGATAGATTAGGGATAAAATTAGCTTATATTTTAAGTCGTTCAAATTCTGTAAAGCTGCTTTGCAACAATGTTTATTCGCTATACAAATAGACTTGACTTGACATTCCAGCTCGACTGGGGGCAGTGTCTGGTGTGTCAGGAATCTGGACCACTGCTCCCACCTCCATCACCTGGCACTGGTCCTGGAAGTGCCCAGTCTCCCTGCAGCACCAGCACACTGGCCTAGGCCTCACCGCTGCACTGCTGGGGTGAGGAATGCTCACCTGTGGGGAAGATACAGAAACATAAGGGGAAGAGGGGGAACACAGGCTCGGGGAACTGACTGCAGGGGGATCAGCCCCCACTTCCACGGTACTGGGAGGGGATGAGAGGGAAGGGAGGAACAAGAGAACAGGTCAGGACGACAGCACGCGCACGAGAGAGAAGAAGAGGCAGGATGTCCATCTGCCAGTGGAACTGCTTCCAGATGGTCCTCCGCCAACTCAATGGCTTGATCCAGTGATGTCGGGCAGTGGCACTGGACACATTCCGATGTCCCCCTCGGCAGCTGAGCAATGAACTGCTCCAGTGCCACCGCATCAATGACCCCCTCAACGTCATGATCTTCTGCTCTCAACCATTGCCGGCAGGCGTCCCGCAGCTGCTGGCCACAGACAAAAGGCCAGCTGACCTCCTCCACCATCAGTGCACAGAAGCACTGTCAGTGTTGCTCAGAGGAGCAGCTGACTCACTGCAGGATCACGTGCTTTAGATCTGCATATTCCAGTCAGTTGTCTGTGAGCAGTTGCTGATCTGTGAGCTGTGCTTTGCCGGTCAGGAACGGCAGAAGGTAGGCTGCTTGCTGCTCGTCCAGCCACCCCCATGCCTCTGTGGCTTGCTCAAAGAGCTCCAAAAAGGCCTCCGGGTTGTCATGTGGCCCCACTTTTGTAAGGGTGACATGGGGGAACCCCACTGACTCTGGGGCTGGGGCACCTGCTGGAGTGATGAGGTGCAGGAGCATCTGGCAGTCCTCTTGCTGAGCCTGCAGCAGGGCCTCGAAGCGCCGCTCCTGCTCAGTCCATGTAGTGACCAGCGCCTGATGCTGGTCTTATTTGGCAGTGGCGAGGGCATGGACAAGCCCCTTGAATGGGGAGGACTCCATGGAGACAGTTCCCTCTCAGCATCCCAGGTTTCAGCACTAGTGTAGCAGTTCCCTGACAGGGGTGGATGTTGAACAGACAGGTGGGTTCAGATTCTCCTTCAGGTTTTACATACAAAAAAAAAAAAAGCACACTTTCCAGTGAACTATAACAGAATGTTGACACACAATGCACAAACAACATGCAATGAATGGTCGCAGCTCTGGCCAGAAACACCTCTTTCTGCTCCTGTCCCCCTTTTATCTGCTCACCGTCACTGCACACAAACACACAGACACAGCACACTAATTAACAACAGGTGCTGCTTCCACGTTGCCAATCATCTTCCCCGGCTTCGCTCTCCCATTCACAAACTGGCACTCGACCACACCCCCGCTGCCACAGCGAGTTAGCTAAATATGGAAAAGAGATAAAGGAGATTAATGGGAGCCTTTTATATCTCTTTGTGATGGAGACGTGGGCGGGACATATATTGCTCTCCAAAACTTTTAGTTGGACACCCTGGAAAATTTCCCCAAATATGGATCATTAGAGAAAAAAATGTCCAAAAACTCAGGAGACAAACCTGCGATTCTGGGTGAATGTGGGGAAAATGTGAGGGGCCCATGAATTTGAAGACCATTATAATGACTGGCTTTCTTTCACTTGATAACTTGTGTTTATTTGATATGTATTGTGGACAAAGCCAGTCTGTACCCATGTCGTCAATGATGCCCGAAGTTGTGAAAAGCGAGAATGATTCTACATGGTTTGGACACAGTTTAGGTTATGCTCATGTGGATATGCCACGGATCATGGCTCTGAAAGACATGGTTAGGTGCTAAAAAACAAAAACACTATCCACTGAGCAGCTTTGAGGTTTGATTACAATCAAAGTTATTGCTTTGCCACACAAAAAAAAAGATTTCTTGGGCAGGCATGTAATCAAAAACATTCTTGCCTACTTCTCTTGGACATAAGGCCATAACCACCTGTCTCTGTACTCAGCTATGTGCTGTGCTCATCCCCAAGGCTACCCAATGTTTTATAATTCTGATGATTTGACAGAGACAGCTAATGTTTTCCTTTTCTCATTTCAGACTGGAAAATCAATGACTGGGGAATTCAAATTAGAGCCTCACCACATTTTTGGTTTGCACCGAGAAGTGAAAAACAACTTGCTCTTCTTAGATGCCCAAACCATCATTTTCTCAGGTGGAAACCACTGTGTGCAGTACCACGTTGATCAGAAATGGAACAGTTTCATTCCAGGTAAGCCTTCTGAGAGCTTCGCCTCCTGTATGATGAATTTAAAAACATGCTTAAGCATTCAACCAAAATCAGATATTACACAGACTCATTTTACTTCCCAAAGTACATTCAAGATTGTATTGAAATGCTTATAGAAATCATAGGTAAATATGATATTTGATCATTTGAGCTTTGATTACAATCAAAGTTATTGCTTTGCCACAATAAAAGATTTCTTGGGCAGACGTGTAATCAAAAAATACTTGCCTACTTCTCTTGGACAAAAGGCCATAACCACCTGTCTCTGTACTTAACTATGTGCTGTGCTCGTCCCCAAGGCTACCCAAGGTTTTGTAATTCTGATGATTTGACAGAGATCATAGCAAAATATGAAATTTCATAGCTAAATATGATATTTGATTTATCTTTGTTTCTAAATATGATATTTGATTTATAACTGCCACCCTTATTTGTATTGTTTAGGCACTGGAGATACAAGTTAATAAGTCATGTCTTTTTAGATATTACATGGTAAATGTATCCCAGCTGTATTTCTAACACTCAAATGTTATCCCACAGTTACGAAGGGAAGCCAGGGCATACGGGCGCTGGCTATAAGCCCTGACCAGCGCTACCTGGCTGTGTCAGAGCACAAGGAGAAGGGCACAATCACCATCTATGAACTTCAGAACCATCAGTACCAAAAAAGACAAGTTTTGATGGCTGATGCGATCCAGGTGCAGGAGTTTGTCTGCATGGCTTTTTCTCCTGATTCAAAGTACCTTCTGGGCCAGTCTGGAGAACCTGAATGGAGACTCTTCTACTGGAAATGGGAGAAGAATAAGGTCATTGCCATGGAGAGCACCACGAAGGTTGGCCTTGTCAGTCAGGTAAAAATTCTGCATGTCTTTCAGTTGTAGGTAAAGGCATATGGACATGAAAACAGGATGCTTTTGAATGCATACTAAAATGCCCATATTTTTTGTAGCACAACAGTTTCACAGCAATATTTTAAGTGAAAGTATGTATACTGACTTTTGTTGTTTCTCAATCCCAGGTCAGCTTTAACCCAGAGGACAGGAAACAGATCTGTGCGAGTGGAAAAGGAGTCTTCAAGATCTTCAAACTGGAGAAAGAAACCCTGTATCAGTCCAACTTGTTTCAAATGGACATAGAGAACATCCTGTGCCACGCATGGATGTCTGAGGACTACATCGTTGCAGGGACAGAAACAGGAAAACTGCTACTGCTTATGGTGCATTTCGGACACGTGCAGAAGCTGGAGAGTCCGTATAAGAGGTAGCGATGGGGAGAGAGAGATGCAGAGAACCTCTCCAATATCCTCTTGCTCCCTCTTGCTTTTTTATTATCTCTTTTATCATTGTAATACTTGTATTATCCCACAGTGTACAATAAGGTAGAATATCATTTTATATGAAATTTTCCTGATTCTCTGTGTCCCACATTCTCTCTCTCTCTCTTAACAGCAAAAGTGACTTGGTTGTGAATGGGTCATCTCTGACTGTACAGCCACGTATCACTGCCATCACACCATACTCTACAGGCTTCGTCTGTTCAGCTGGACCAGCTCTGGTTTGCCTGTATGAGAAATCGAAAGGGGACAAAGGCTACAGGAAGGCTGCAGAAATACGAGTGAGTAAATTCATATTTAATATTCGGTAGAGGTTTTTATGTGAGACAACTTACAAGTGAGGCAGCCGAGCAGGTATATGGTTCAGAAAGTCTTAACCAAATTCTAACACTCTGTACATGTATAGTGTGCAACAGAATGTAAATTAGCATGAATTCTCCCCTTTTGTAATGGGTACTGCACGAATGGGTACCACATAAGTACTAAGAACTGTTCTTCTGATCTGCAGATTCCTCAGGATGAGTGTCTTCAGCCAGGTCAGGCTGAGAAGCAAACAATCACCTCTATGTCCATGGATCCATCTGAGGAGATACTGGCCATCACCACAGACCAAGGCCAGATCTACCACATCAATTTCGAATTATCTGTCATTAGCAGGGTAAGAGAGCAGCAAGGGGTGTGATGAGTACAGAGTAATAAAGTTATCCATTTTTTACACTGTGCTATACTCAAAAAAGACTGACTGACTGACTGAGATATGTTTCTCCATTGCTTCTTTTTCCAGAGTAAGCAGGCCAACTTCGAGTTCCTGTTTCACTCTCTTCACTCGGGGAGCATCACCGGTCTGTCAGTTTGCTCAAGCAAATCCCTCTTCGCCACCTGCTCAAAGGACAACTCCGTGCGCATTTGGAACTACAAGAGCAAGTAGGAGCTGTTAATGTTTTTATTCACATAGCATATTTCTCAAACTCAAGATCACTTAACAAAAGCCAACAATTTTCGTAACTTCTAAAATGTAATGTAAATACCAAATACGAAGTGGTTGTAAAGAGGTAAGGGTGTTGTAAAGATGTACAGTATTGATGCTGTCTCTGGGAACTATGCAAGATACCTTGTATTTTGAACAGGCATTGTTTAACTCAGTGTTTCTCAACGGGCCGCAAAGCACCATCTAGTGGGCCGCAAATTTTTTTACAAGTTGAAGCTAATTTTAAATTTTTAGGGTACCATTGCTGGGTTGCATCCGATGTCACGTCCACCTCATTAAGCTACAGTCACACTACAGCTCGCGATGCTTTGCGATGGGTTATCAATGAAAATGAGGTATTTTGATGGCGACATACACGCGAGCTAAAAGTTGCAGTCACAAAGCAGGTGAACACTTGACTGTTGCACCTTTGCGCGCTTGAGCCTGGCACAGCTCGAGCGGCCACGTACGCTCATGGAGCGCGTTGTGCACACACTTTGGACCCAGTTGTTATGGAGAACACCGGATACTGATTTGAGTGCAATCGGCACACACAGATACGAAAGCTGTTTTCACAGAGGCATTGCGAAGTATTATCATTATCACTGTCATGTTTGTTTCTAGCCATGTTTATAACACTGTTTAAATATTCTGCTTTCTGTTTTGCTTTTGGAAAAAAAAAAAAAATTTGGAAGATGGCTCTGGACACTTACAGTAATGCATCTATGGCTACAGTTAACTTGCTAATTTTAGGACTGCAGTTGTCGTGAACAGTTTGGCACTCAGGTTTCCATCAATGAACAGTTTATAACTTCAACAAAACAGACTTCATGTTAAAACTATAATGATTTTCCTGTTACACAGTTATACTTTGCGACACAGTTATTGAAGCAAGTTATTTATAATCACGCTATCTGTTATGACCCAGATGAGGATGGATTCCCTTTTGAGTCTGGTTCCTCTCAAGGTTTCTTCCTCATGTCTTCTGAGGGAGTTTTTCCTTGCCACCATCGCCACAGGCTTGCTCATTGGGGATAAATTAGGGATAAAATTAGCTCATGTTTAAAGTCTTTAATTTTCTGTAAAGCGATAATGTCTATTATTAAAAGTGCTATACAAATAAACTTGACTTGACTGACTGGAGTTTTGGTATGCAAGCAAAATTTTTTATTACTTAATGAGGTCATGATCAAAGTTTGCTTTCCCCCTGAATCTTAAAGATCTTCTTATGTTGTTGTACTCATTTCCTCTCAGGTCATTCTAAAATATGTATGGACTTTGAACTGATGCAAAGCCTTGCAGATTGTTCTTAGTTCAGAGCAATTTGTTCTGGACAGTTTTCACATGTATGACCTTTCTTGACTTGACTTGTCTTTGCCTAGCCCTTTGATGATATTTCTGGTATTCTGATATCCTGCCTTTTCTGCGATTACAATGTTTTCGACTGGAAATACCTGGAACTTTGTGCGACTTTAGCCATGAATGTTTTGACCCTGCTATTTGTATTAATAAATCTCAAGTGAATGGATTCTAACATATTTGAGAGCCCTTTGATACATAAGGCTTTGCCTAGCATTGTGGATCCAGCTGAGATGTGTGACCTTCGCGTGGCTGTTGTCTCTCAAGGCCAATTGCTTGGAATTCATGCCTAGCAGCTCCAGCAAATTTCCTCAGCCATGGAAGAAATCATCTGGGTCTGTGGTCTTAGTGACTGCTATCCTTTGATATACTGCCACAGATAATGCACTAATTTTCTGGCTGCAGAAAACAGATAGAATGAGCTGTCATTAACCATCTTTTTCAGGCAAGGCCTCAAAAATGCACTCCACTCTGAGTTGGCATATAGAGATGACTCCTTTTTCAATCTTCTCAAGGCCTGTAAACATCAAAGTTCCAGTCCCAGAAAGGCGCATCATAAGGGATTCGGCTTTGTACTGTGGGAATAAAGGGCATCCATGGGCAACTTGCACTCTAAGGCTTTAAAACAATAGATATAACCAGGTGAGCCACCCTGTGATTGAAAATAAACATATTACTCTGCCCATAAAGCTTTCATGGTGTTCTGGGACCTACATGTTTAACTGCACTCATTGACTCAGGGGCAGCTGGTAATTTCATGGATGAAACTGTGGCTCAATTACTTAATATCTCTTTTGTCCCTCTCACAGGCTCCTTGAGGTTCATTCTGGAGGTGAAAAAAAGTTTCAAGTCACTATGCCCCTTAAAATGCACACAGGCATATTGCATGTTGAAATGCTCTTATGATAACAAAATCTCCAAGCAACCTCATTGTTTTATGTTCATCATAGTTATCTACTCATGATCCCTAAATATCCTGGAAACAAGGTGAGCTAATTACCTGGGGGTAAATTATGTTATAATAACAACTGCCCTTCTTTGTCATGTCTCTCCATCCTTACTGAAACCCAGAGTAGAATCCCTACTCAGACTTTGTCAAAGTCTTCAACAAAACCAAAACCATTCGGCTGCCACCACACTGCCCTTGGGATTGCACCATAGACCTCCTGGCAGGTACCATGCCCCCTATGGGGCATGCTTACCCATTGTCATTTCCAGAAGACAAAACTATGGAAGACAACAGCCCCAAGGCAGTAACACATACTTTAATCTCATGAGCTGCAGCTAGTTTCTTCTTTGTGAGAAAAAAAGATGGCAGACTTTGGCCATGCATAGACTATCAAGGTTTGAATGCAGTCAAGTACAGCTGCCCCATTCCACTGGTTCCTTTGACCACAAACTTTTTGTTTTGTTGTGTTTTGGCCAGGTTCCTGCCCAAACTGATAATCACGTCATCAGTATTTCTTTTGCTAATCAGACATAAGGTACACCACCACTCTTGCTGGAGCAGTTGGGGATTAGGTGTCTTGCTCAAGGGCACTTCAGCCAGTCCTGCTTATCCAGGGAATTGAACCGAATAGACTTGCATGATGTTTATAACCTCATATGCATCAGAGAGATTGATGAATGGAAAACTGCCTTCATTACTAATGCAGGTCACATGCCATATGGTATTACTGGCAACACAGTGGTGCAGTGATTAGCACTGTCACCTCACAGCAAGAAGGTTCTGGGTTCAAACCTTGTGGCTGACTGGGACTTTTCTGTGCAGAGTTTGCATGTCCTCCCCGTGTCTGTGTGGGTTTCCACTAACAGTTAAAAAAAAAAAAAGACATGCAATTTAGGTCACCTGGCAACTCTAAATTACCCAGAGGTGTGAATGAGTGTGAATGGTTTCTTGTCCCTGTGTTAGCCCTGCGATAGATTAGTTACCTGTCCAAGGTATACCCCGCCTCTGGCCTGAAGTAAGCTGAGATTGGCTATAGCTTCCCCAGTGAGCCTGATGGACAAGTGGCAGAGATGATGGATGGATGGATGGATGGATGGATGGATGGATATGGAATTACCAGGTATACCCATGTAAACTATGACATGGGGAACTTGTCTCTTATCTCTTGTTGAATGGCATCATTGGTTAGAGGGAGCTCTAGTTCCCATTTCTGATCCTCATAGAACTTTGAATATATTAAAGCTGCAAAACAATAGAACTCTCATCAAGCCAGGTGGGTCCTTCCCCCCAAGTTTAACTTCACCTCAACACATAGGCTTGGTTCTAAGAATGGAAAAGCTGATGGAAATGCCACAAGTATCTGAAAATTCCCATTCCCAGAAACATAATCCTTGGACAATGTATTCCAGGTCCAGTATGCAAGGAAATTCTTGATGACATGGTTTTAACTCAACAAGATGACCCCTCACCACCAGCATGTCTCCAAGTGTCTCAATACATGCAAGACTGGGTGTTGCAATGGACACACATGCCCCTCAGCTTGGGATACCCTAGCACCTCAAGAACACAGTGGATGGTGGAAAACAAATTCTGGTGATAACCCTTAAAACATGATGTTGAGCAGTATGTCAGAGCTGGTTCTGTGTGCACTCCCACACTTCCAGATACCCATGAGGTCCCTGAACCACTCCTGATACTTCAAGGACCATAGTAACACATCTGTCTTGATTATGTCACAGACTTCAACAATTCGCAATGCTAAAATCCATCCATTATCGATTACCACTTATCCTGTGCAGGGTTGCAGGCAAGCTGGAGCCTATCCCAGCTGACGATGGGTGAGAGGCAGGGTACACCCTGGACAAGTCACCAGGTCATCACAGGGCTGACACATAGAGACACACAACCATTCACACTCACATCTATGGTCAATTCAGAACCACCAATTAGCCTAACCTGCATGTCTGTGGACTGTGGGGGAAACTGGAGCACCCAGAGGAAACCCACACAGACACGGGGAGAACATACAAACTCCACACAGAAAGGCCCCCGTCGGCCACTGGGCTCGAACTCAGAACCTTCCTGCTGTGAGGTGACAGTACTAACCACTACACTGCCGTGCCTCCCAATGCTAAAATGAACCCAATAAATTGATAATTATAGCATATATATAGTTGAACGATAGAAAAGACCTTTGAAATTTGTAATAAGTACTTTGAAGGTCTAAATAAACATACGCAGTGATATGTAAGTGTTTTTCTTGTAATTGTAACTGAGTAAAAGTAATTAAGTTCAATTTCAAGTATAAATACATAAAAATAATATTTAAATATCATTACTCAGCATTTTCCACCTCAGCATATATTTAATGATGAATTAGATATGTTTATTTTGCTTTATCCTGAACAATAAAGCACAATAAACTTAATAAGTTCATTCTGCAGTTATAAGTCATCCTAATGTAATGAACTCTCCAAACTCCCAGACTGATTACCTCCCACTCACAGTACACTAACACAACCCACTCTGTCAGCTTTTGCCTGCATATGAAATCATGTTACTCTGTGTTTTTCCTTTGTTATTCCTATTGATTTGTATTTGTTGTGTAAATGTAACAGATGTTTGATCTAGACAGTTTGTTGGCAATTTCTGAGTGATGCTTTCTTGCCTGTTGGATTTAATTAATTTAAAATAATTTAAATAATCTTTGGTGAGAGAAAATCTTACTAATTTGTGCTAAACAGAGTTAATTATCTTGTATCATTGTTGCTAAATAAGTGGGCTTTTTTCCACTTAGGTAGGCTGGATACCACACCACTGTGCTGATGAACCTCCCATACATTTGCATGGGAGAAGAGCATGTTTTCGTTTGGCCTTTAAAAATGTTTAAAAGTGTTTAATCTACATAAAACTAGTGTCTATTCAAGGATCAATAACACATTTATGGAATATATTGTTAATTTTGTGCGACGTTGTGATGAGCTTTTAATTTAAGTGTTTTTTAATGTCATGTAATGCAATACACCAAACTCGCAAGCGCCGCCATCTTGTTTTTTTTAGTGATATTCATCACCAGTCTGTTTGCTTTGTTGTTGCTTCCAGCTCGCTCACTGTTGGTTCAATCAGCTTGAAACTCATGATTCCCACCTAATGGGCAAATATCTCGTGTTGACTTCCATCCATCCATCATCTGTAGCCAATTATCCTGTCCTACAGGGTCACGGGCAAGCTGGAGCCTATCCCAACGGACTATGGGCGAGAGGCGGGGTACACCCTGGACAAGTCGCCAGGTCATCGCAGGGCTGACACATAGACACAGACAAC
>JAOBAM010000022.1:70044631-70061713 GCA_025212355.1 Notarius kessleri
CCAAAAATTGTGAGAGGAGTTGATTTCAGAAGGTGAGCACCCTTCCCGGGACGGACAGACGGAAATCGCCACGACATAATCCCCCTTCGGGCTTTTCGGCCAGTGGGGGATTTAAAAAAAAAAACAACCAAACAAAAAAAAAACAACCATCATGCCATTGGGGAGAGCTTGCCAGTCAGGGGGATGTTATTACTGGACAAAATCTACCTACTGGCCTATACTCAAAACCTACAGAAAAAGCTGTGTCAAGTCCACTGGTTTAAATCTCTTACTATTACCACTTTAAAGCATGGTCTTTTCAATATCTCTATTCGGAGTGCACCCGGGAGCAGCAGTTCGGCCTTCTGAAGTTCCTGAAGAATGAACGTAAAGGATGCCGCCTTTGTCTGCCTCTTGTTCCTTTCCTCTCATCCTTTTTCCTGCTACCTTTTGCTGAGCTGCACCGACTCGATGCTGACAATGCAGGTGGGCTGGAAGGGAGGGGGCTGGAGGTGTCTGTGGTGTTTGGAGGTAAAGTTTGATTGGATGCAGCATCAAGTGGTTTCATTTGCTTTTTCAGAACCTGTTTCTCCAGGTGCTTCTGGATAGCTGAGCCCAGGACAGATACTTCAACCACAGCACCATAGACTTCCCATGTCATGCCTTTTTCATCCCAGCACACTTCCTGTACAGGCTCAGGTGGTTCCTCTGAACCTGACATGGCTCTTGGTTCTGGCTCTGGGATCAGCTCAGGTGAGCTTAAGATGATTGGACTCATGGGAGCTGTGGTAATTGAATGAGTTTCTTTGCGTAGCTCAAGTGCCCTTGTTGTGATGGGCGTCATGGGAGCTGTGGCAATTGAACGAGTTTCTACTCGTAGCTCAGGTGCCCTTGTTGCTATGGGTGTCATGGGAGCTGTGGCAATTGAACGAGTTTCTACTCGTAGTTCGGGTGCCCTTGTTATTATAGGTGTCATGGGTGCTGTGGAAATTGAACGAGTTTCTATTCGTAGCTCAGGTGCCCTTGTTGCTATGGGTGTCATGGGAGCTGTGGCAATTGAACGAGTTTCTACTTGTAGCTCAGGTGCCCTTGTTGCTATGGGGGTCATGGGTGCTGTAGCAATTGAACGAGTTTCTACTTGTAGCTCAGGTGCCCTTGTTGCTATAGGGGTCATGGGAGCTGTGGCGACAGAATGAGTCTCGACATGTAGTCCTGGTGCATTTCTTGCAACAGGTGTCATGGGAGCTGTGGCAACTGAACGAGTCTCAATCTGTAGTTCAGGTGCAGTGGTTGAAACAGGAGTCATTGGAGCTGTGGCAACTGAACAAGTTTGTATCAGTAGCTTTGGTGCACTTGTTGCTATTGGTGTCATGGGAGCTGTAGCAACTGAGCGAGTCTCTACCTGGAGCTCAGGTGCAGTTGTTGCTATTGGTGTCATGGGAGCTGTGGCAACTGAGCGAGTCCCTACCTGTAGCCCTGGTGCAACTGTTACTATAGGTGTCATGGGAGCTATGGCAACTGAACGAGTCTCTACCTGGAACTCAGGTGCAGTTGTTGCTATTGGTGTCATGGGAGCTGTGGCAACTGAGCAAGTCTCAACCTGTAGTCCTGGTGCAACTGTTGTAATGGGTGTCATAGGAGCTGTAGCAACTGTTCGAGTTTCTACCTGTAGTTCAGGTGCAGTGGTTGCTATGGGTGTCATGGGATTGGTAGCAACTGTTCGAGTCTCTACCAGTAGTTCAGGTGCAGTTATTGCAATAGGTGTCATGGGAGCTGTGGCAACTGAGCGGGTCTCTACCTGTAGTTCAGGTGCTGCTGTTGCAATAGGTGTCATTGGAGCTGTGGCAACTGAACGAGTCTCTACCTGCAGTTCAGGTGCGATTGTTGTAACTGGTGTCATGGGAGCTGTGGCAATTGATCGAGTTTCTACCAGTAGCTTTGGTGCATTTGTTGCCACAGGCGTCATGGGAGCTGTGGCAACTGAGCGAGTCTCTACTGGTAATTCAGGTGCATTTGTTGATATGGGTGTCATGGGAGCTGTGGCAACTGATCGGTACTCCGCTTGCATACCAACCTGGAGCTCAGCATCCTTTGTTTGCACTGGAACTGACTCATTCCCTTCACTTTTTCCCAGTTTGTTAAGACAATAAGGAAAGGAGAAAGCAGTGGAACCTTCAGGAGGGGTCATAGGGCTGGTGGCTGCTGAGTAACATAGAACCTCCAGGCTGACTTGTGTCTGTATGTGCTGTTGTTGCCTGGGTAATAGATCCCCATTTGAGTCTCTCTTCTCAAAGGATTTTGCTTGCTTCAGTGCCACATTGCTGTCTGTATTGTCTGACCTCTTAGGATCCTCTGAGTCAGATAAAATGACTCCCTCTACAGATCGGGATTTGTTGGCTTCAGAGTCTGTCATCTCCTGTTGACTTTTAGGTTTTGTTTCTTCTTTATGGCTTTCTCCGCATCCATCTGCATCCGTCTTGGATAAGTTATTTCTCCCTGAACTGGCACTTTGCTCTTCTGAACTATTGCTGATCAAGCAGGTATGTTGCATTTGGCTGAGCTCTATCAAGTCTGCCACCACCATGGATACATCCAAACTGTCCTCCTCACTTGGCACCATACACTCCGGATTGGTGTCACTTTCTCCACTCCACTCAACTTCATCCATTTCTCTCTCTGGTGACTCATGATTGGTAACCACTATTGTGATTTCTTGGCTGGCTTGTTGCAAGTCTGATTTAAAGCGCTCTCTACGTGTCGGTCCTTCACTTGATCCAGGGCTTAAATCCCTCACCACTGTTGAGCAAATCTGTCCAGATTTGGTCTCAGTGGTCTGGGTGTCAGCATGGATCTCTTCAAGGCCTACTGTTTTTGTGTGTTTGCAGGCTTCGGGCAGTCTGTTATCCATCATGGTGTCCTTCACAAGGGTCACACAGGCATAATTTATACCAGAGTTAATTTCTGAGCTGATTTTCCAAAAGACTGAGGGTATGAACATGGGTTTCTATTTATGTGGAGATGGGAGTCTTCATGTAGTCCCTGAGTTGTACACATTTTCTGGAAATAAATAAGGAAAATTATATTCATTACATTACAGGCATTTAACAGACACTCTTATCCAGAGCGATGTACAACATACTCCAGAGGAGCTTGGGGAGCAGTTGGGGGTTAGGTGCCTTGCTCAAGGGCACTTCAGCCATTCCTGCTGGTCCAGGGAATCGAACTGGTAACCTTTTGGTTCCAGTATGCTTTACCAGAGTTAACCACTCATCCAGTGTCAATGTCATCAAATCTGTTCACATTATAAGGAAGATTAGACATATTTCATTTTGTTCTTGGAGGATAACTTGACCACGCCATTTACATATTATCCAGAGCATACCTGCTTGAGATAACAAATAGACAAACCAACCTTGTTGGATTACTGGACTGGACTGGATTGGATTGGATAGTCTATACCGTCCCTAAGGGGCAATTTGATTTGCAAACAGTAGTCAACACAACCGATACACATCACAAAATAAATAAATAAATGACATACTGTATAAACATACAAGTAGATGTAATCATAATAAAAGTTGTGATGGACTGTAAGAGTTCATCAGTCCTTTGTTTAAAATGTGTGTTTGATAGCAACTAGGCTTAGGGTAGAAACTCTCTATGAGCAATAGCAACAAGGGTAGAAACTTCACATGAAGTGGGTGTTGAGGGTCTGGCAGAATGCCCTTTGTCCTCTGAGTGCCTCTAAATTGTTAAACATGGCCAAGATCATTCAAGTTGGGTCCAATGGTCTTTTGAATTAGGGCTGGAACTGAATTCTATAGAAGAGGGTTGGTGGTCATTGATCCAACCCAGAGCTCTTCAGTGTTATCTGCAAAGTACTATTGCGCCTGTGGGTTTTTATTCCAACCACATGGGCATTTAAACCGATTCCAGTTATTTAATCAGTTGGCATTGGAGAGGTTGTTAGCTGTGGCTTCTTTTTGGCTGGAATGAAAAGCTACAGCCACACTGGCTTTTTGCAGATAATTTTTTAAAAATATATTTTTTGCATATCTTTTAAAAAGATCTTTTTTGGAAAGATGTCTTGGACCCCATTGATTTGCACTTGTTTTCAGTACAGTTTACTAGCTTCTCACACTAGGGGGAAGCATTGCAGCACTCCTTGCTTCAGGAGACTTTGAAAAAGACAGCCTGCTTTTAACAATAACTACTACAACATTATTAACACTACATATGTGTATATTTACATTATATTTTACATCCCTGTAACTGTTACTACAACAATGGGTTTGATGAACAGTCATATAAATACATATAATTGGAATATCTTAGCTTTGCTCAAATCAAGCAATGAATTGGTCATATCTCTACAGGCAGTTTGTCTGGACACACTGCTGCTAATAGTACCTGACAGCTGATCTGACATCGGACACACTGTATCATATGCACGGTCCTGCTTTTCAGTGCGAGGTCCTTATTTTGGTGCAAACAGATGACAGTGCTTAGCATAATGTCCAAACACCTCATGACAGGGGTGTCAGGAAGCATTAAGTATGCTTAAAGTGTGACAGCAAGGCAGAGGAACGTACAGCAGACACGTTAACCAAATGCCAATTACACCTCTGTGCCTCCTGCCGCTTCATCAGTGAGTTTTGACTGTACAATCCGCAAGAATGTTAATGAATATGACCTAGCTGGAATGAATGGATGACAAAAGCACGCTATACGTGGTTGCAGGAGAAGCTCTGAGCTGATGGAGTTACTGGATATAATAAAGGATGAGTTGGGGTTTTTTGGCACCTCATTCAGCGTGATTTTAGGGAGCTAATTAATATTCCTCAAGCCTACTCTGACTACTGGCCAAAATTCACAATAGTATTCTAGTATATGTTATGTCCATATGGCGAATGAGACATCAAAACTCACTTTCCTGTTCAAGCTTTTCTCTCCAAGGCCACATCTCCACAAACTCGATCAGAAGATTTCTCCTTGCAGCATTTCTTTTGTCCTTGTAGGTTCAAAGTTAAGAATGCCTTATGATGTTATCAACTGTTATACCAAACCCAGCTCCATTTCTGCCTTAGGAGTGATTGGAAACATTCTGTAGATACTGAGTATGATGAATATTAAAAGAACAGGTGGGTTTCTGTATAGATTGCTTTTAGATCTGGCAACACATGAAGCATGGATTTGGAGAGATGATCAATATTCTTAGAGCCAACTTTGACTACTTGCAGACATTTATTCTTAAATGGACATTTGTTACATCTGTTGGCCCATGTGGAGAACAAGCCATCTGTAATCATTCTCCACTAAATCCGCTTTGGACCTTTTGTCTCCATGTCCTTCCAGTCTTTCCAAATTTTGAATGAGCTCACTCTATGAGTAAAGGCCTGCTTTGTGATGTTATCAGCTGCTATACCCGATCCACAGGAACGAAAGCTCAACACTTTCCACATGCACTGTCTCCGACGCATCCTGCACATCACTTGGCAGGACAAAGCCCCCAACAACACCGTCCTGGAGAAAACCGGAATTCCCAGCATGTACACACTGCTGAAACAGAGACGCATGCGATGGCTTGGTCATGTAGTGCGGATGGCCAATGGCCAGATTCCCAAGGATCTCCTCTATGGAGAATTGGTCAAAGGAAAACATCCCACAGGCAGACCAAAACTGCACTACAAAGACATTTGCAAGAGGGACTTGAAGGCTCTGAGCATTGACTTGAACATCTGGGAAGCAGTAGCCTCAGATCTATGAGCCCAGAGACAGACTGTGCAGAAAGGCCTCTCCAAGTTTGAAGAAACAATTGTCAAGCTATCTGAGACAAAGAGGAGGAGGAAGGTCAAATCCCAGGCACACAGACCAGCGTCAGACTACACCTGTCCTCAGTGTGGGAGGGATTGTCACTCCCGCATTGTCCTGTCCAGCCATACTTGACACTGCATTAGAACAACCCAGAGTGCAACTCCATAGTCTCCTGAGACTGACGGATGCCCAAGAAGTGTGTGTGTTGATGGTTTTGATGTTCTAGTCATGAATCATGCTTTTGTAATCATATTTTGGACTTCGGCATATCGTTATTATGCTTCAGTAACTGTGTGGGGTCTACTGCAACTGTGACCATAGTAATATACTAATTTACTCAAAAATCTGTGTGGACTTGTTCAAGGAGCACATTTCTTGGACCCTTTTCTGAGGATCAACTTTGCACCAGTCTTTGTTGCCAAGCATGAGCGCCCAACCTCTTGTGCTGTTGTGGCTCAATGAATTTTCCAATTTTGCTTTTGGAGCCCTGAAAATGTCAAACTCCTGGTTTATTATCCAGTTATCCATCTTACTGTAAATTATTTGGTAACTGCAGTAAACTAATAAGTACAGTAAGCTACTAGAAAATGTAAGTACTTAAAAGATTGAAGAATGTTTTAACTAATTATCTGCTACAAGAAAATAAAGCTGAAACAACTGAATACAGACTTTGTGAGTTTTCAAATATATTTATTTTTCTGCAGTACATACCAAAATATTTGCTATAGATAAAAATAGCATTTTATTGTACACCTAAGTAAAAATGTTTACAAACATTGCTAATTTTACACAAAAAAAGGTAAAAACAATAAAGAACAGAACATCCTCACGTCAGTGTGCAAACCATTTATACAGATGGAAATGCCCCCTGAGGCTGCATTCCGTGATAAATTATTTAAATAGCATTTATCTACACACACACACACACACACACACACACACACACACACACACACACACACTCCCTCATATGACACACAGCCTCACAGACAACAAACAGTACAATAATTTATCTGTTTAAAAAGTACTGGACACTGGAAGCACTAAAATAAAAATTAAAAAAATGAAACAAAACACTTTTATCTTTGTTTATTAAGTGAATCAGAGGCTGTTATCTTTTGAGGAGGAATGTAATACTATTTACAGCATGTGCTACAGTAGCAATAGGTGACCGATTTGCTTTCTTTAACATGATAAAAGTAGTAATAGGTTTTATTTGTTCAAATTTTATGACTGCGTTGAGGTAATATTTGCACGTTAAAAAAGTTTTCCTTAATCTCTCTCTTTTCAAGGCAAAAGGCACACAGGTCAAACATTGTTTTGAAGAACGTCCCTTTTGGGATCTATGAATGTGGTCAGATAAGGCATCATGGAGTGTGTTGGACAGACAGCCATCACCAATGACACGGCAATATTTTGGGAATCATTCTGTCCTAATCTTTTGTTCTTTAAATTTGAATTTCTTTGTATATATTATTCTGTTATAAATGATAAATAAAGTTACACTGAATTTTTACACAGAACATTAGAATATCCTCACCAAACAACCACGACTGCTACCTAAAACCCATATTTTGCAAGTGCTTTTCTTAAAAAAAAAAAAAAGAGCCGTTTATTTTCAGTTCTCACTGTAGACGTGTCATTTATAGTTTTAACTTTCAACCTGGCTCCGTCCAAGCCTTCTTCAACATAGCCTCCTTCTGTGTTATCTGATATGTTTTTGCCAATATCCTGTTTCAGTCTGAGAAAAATGATGGCCACTAACTTTAGTTTTCTGTGTCCACTTGTGTCTAGGAATTAACTAAACTTTTACTTGAGGCACTGCTAAGCAATTTAAAATAATTTGGCTCAACTCAATTTGAGGGCATTGGTGTAGATGTTACATTTGGTGTTATTGTTTTAAAACACTATTTTTAATCTTGAATTTGATATTCTACAAATCTGAACCTTATAAAATGTGCACATTTTAAACACCATTACACCTGCTTGGTAATGACTTGCTAATTAATAATTCACTCTAGCATGATGAACTCTATACCATGTCTGTTCAAGTCTGGCTGTCATTATCAAGTAATCTTGAAATAAATTACTATACTGGGCAAATGTCAGTGAATTAAAGATGAAAAAAAAAGGGTCCCCTCTTTTGATATCCATTCAAGGAAAAAAAAAAGAATGCAACGAGACAAGGTACTCAAGTGCATAGATGTCTGGAGGGAGGCATTCCTGCACA
Source organism: Notarius kessleri (assembly GCA_025212355.1). Taxonomy (NCBI): domain Eukaryota; kingdom Metazoa; phylum Chordata; class Actinopteri; order Siluriformes; family Ariidae; genus Notarius; species Notarius kessleri. The sequence continues at coordinate 70,052,655 of JAOBAM010000022.1, forward strand.
GATTTGAATGAGGTTTATTTAGAGAGACTGGTCTTTCCGATCAAGCAAAGCAATTGGAGGCTTTTTTTCTGCTCTACCTGGTCTCGGTGGAGGGGTCGTGAATTTCCAGTCAGCTCTGTTGGCTCTGTCCAAACCAGAATTGGTTACCAAAAATCCACTTGTTGCCCCACCAGAGTGCATGCCACAGAAAAATATAGTGGAAAATCTGTCCCTGGACTTTGCATGGAATACATATTCTTTTAAATATACAGAAAGGTGCCATCTTCCAAAAGCCTCCTGCCTGTGCAATTATGCATCTGTGGGGGGGGAATGCAGAATGGAGCAAATAAGTGTCTAATATGTAAATAAAACATGAAAAATATTGAACTAAGGTTGTTCTAACAATATACTTGCCCATACCTCTGCATTCATACTTAAGGTCTGAGAAGTATACCATCTCTTGTGAGAAGACGAAAAGACCTAGTCGTCCACCTGCATATGTTTTGTCATAGATTCTTCCAGAATCTGCCATGATCTTCTTTCCTTCATACATAACAACCCTAAATTTGTGAAAGAAAAAAAAAAAGAATTTGTGTTGGCACAGAAATCTAGTAGCACAGATATACAATGTAACATTTAAAAGACTTTTTGGTAGACAAAATCATCTTGGAGTGTTCTGTTTGAATCTTTTAAACAATACCTTATGTGTCCGGTTCTTGGTCTGTGAGTCAAGTGCCATCTGTAAGCAGTAAAGTCCTTCCAACCAATATTCTTAGGGTCATGCCACAGAGTGCGGACCTTCAGAGAGAATAAGCAATAAAACCATGCTCTTGGAACCCCTTAAAATCACATTTGAAATGGAACTTGAAATGGTGACTCAGGTTACCTGTCCAGGAGTATCCCCAGTGTGCCAAAGGGCGTTCCTTAGGTGTTCACCTGGTCCAGTGGTTGAGTTAACTACTTTGATTGACAGCCCTGAGTAACCCTGTGCCTTGGTGGGTGTGCTGGACCAGTAGGTCTGAGTTATCTGCTTCCACATCACCACATAGAAACGGGAGCTGGATTGGTAACCAAACACAAATCCTGCATAGTCATCATCTCTCTCTGTATTTATGAAGAAGGTCCCACTAAAATCCACTGCGTTAAACTCATGGAAACCTGAAGAACACACAAGAAATTGGTTAGAATGATTTCTTAATGAGTAGAGATACTGATCTAGCAAGGCTTTGAGGTTGTAACATACCAACAGCAATTCCTGGATCACAGTTAACTGTCTGAACCAACTCTTTCCCTTGGTGACGGACTACCCAGTTAGGATCAATCTGGGAAGTGCCCTTGGGGTCCAGAGGCACCATTTGAAACTTGCGGAAGTCAGTCTCACTGATGTCAAAGTTTTCTGGGCACACATCATAGATGTCTGGAACGTTGTCCTGGTCAAAGTCATCCTTACAAGCATCACCACGTCCATTACCTAGACAAAGAAGAGAATTTTCAGGAAAAAATAGCAAATTCCCAAACGGGAAGGCAAAAATCTTTTAGGAAAGAGAACTGTAGTTTAGTTTTACATTGCACAATACGAACCATCAGTGTCCAGTTGATCTGGGTTGAAAGCCAGTCTACAGTTATCTTTATCATCAGGGATGCCATCATTGTCATCATCATAATCGCAAGCATCTCCTTTGCCATCTTTGTCATGGTCAGCTTGGTTGGCATTGGGAATATAAGGACAGTTGTCCAAGTTGTTTTGATGACCATCTTCATCAATGTCCTGATTGCTGTCACACTTATCTCCTACACGGTCAGAGTCTGTATCAAGCTGTGGATCAAGTACAGTAACAAAGTGTTAAAAATTAGCAATGTTTTTTGATAATCTTTCTTCAGGCCCCAGCATCCCAAAGTCCAATAAACTGCTTACACTTGTCTGTGCTTTTCTATCTGATAAGCCTGTATCATACTCGGCCTGTAGCAGTCTCTGGAGTCCCTGGACCTTGGCATACCTCACTCACACTGTTCCTCAGGCATGCATTCCTCCTCCCCATTTAACCATGGCACAGGTGTGATCCTCAGGGATTTAGTTCCAACAGGGCATGTATAAACCTACTAGCAAATTCATTCCCCACTAATAACCGCCCCCCTCCCTGCATTCCCTTTGGACTTGTTCAGCATTAGTGATTACCCTTGAAAAGCCTCACTTTTGTGTTATTGTATTGTGTGCCCCAAAGGTAAAGAGGATTTATTCCAACCTTGCATAGTGTGATAAAACTGCCCTACATCTACCTATTGGGCTTTTCATATGACAAAGGCAGTGAGGCTGAGATGAACAACAAGTGGACCAGTGTGGATTATAGAGAAGAACATCTGCATCTGTTATATACTGCTCTGATACATACCTGCTCAGGATTGTGCTCCAGAGGGCAGTTATCACACTGATCACCAACCCCATCCAGATCAGTATCCTTTTGATCCACATTGTACAGATAAGGACAGTTATCCTTTTCATTCAAAATACCTGAGGATAAAGGTCAACATTACAAAACCTGGATTTTAGATCACATTAAGAGATGTTCAATTTAACTTGCCCAGTGTATCGCTGGGGGGTGTATAACTACCCCAGTGTATTTTTCTTACCATCTCCATCAATATCCACGGCACATGCATCACCTTCACCATTGTTGTCTGTGTCAGTCTGGTCAGGGTTGCTATTGTATGGGCAGTTGTCACAGCGGTCACCAACATCATCCCGGTCATAGTCATACTGTCTGGGATTGAAAATAAATGGGCAGTTGTCCTGTTTGAAAAGAATGAATATAAAAGCAAAATGGTTAAGTGGACACGGCGTAAAAAGCATTACAAACTAGATTATTCATTTTCTATAGGTTTATGAATGTGGCATGGGTTTTGAAACTGAAACAAAATCTAATATTGGAATTAAGAGGATATACTGCTGGCCTTTTAAGTGGCACCTCATTATTGAAGTTTGAGGCGTGGCTCTGGGAAAAACAGCATTGTCTTTTTGCAGATGCCTTTTAGCTTTGCCCAATTAATGACTAAAAGGCCACCCTTGGAATGTACATAATATACGAACTTTCTTTCACACAGTCACAAGCAGTTTACGGCTTAACCTTTGGAATATTAAAACAAAGGTATGTTACCCTGTCATCAGGAATGTCATCATCATCATCGTCATCATCACAAGCATCACCAATTCCATCCTTGTCATAGTCCTCCTGACCAGAATTTGGAAGGTTTGGGCAGTTGTCCTATAGTTACAAAAATGTGAAAGTAGTCAATAAAAGCCACTGGTATTGCATTAAAACCATGTTGAAACTGATTCAGAAGTTTTCCCCAACCTTCTTGCAGTGATAGGTAGCATTCTCCACACACACAAGGTCAGCATTAGGCCAGCCATCCAGATCTGTGTCCTCTCCACAGATGTGTCCATTCCCAGCATAGCCAGGCTTGCACTCACAGCGGAACATGGGGTCTGTGAAATGACCCAGGTAGTTGCAGCGTGCGTTCTTATTGCAGTCATGGCTTCCATCAAGGCAGGGATTACGAGGTGTGCACACCTGCAAATAGAGCAGGTCAAAAGTCCAATCTATGTCAAGATGTTTTCTGTGCCAATATAAATAATGCACTAGATTTTGCTACTTGCCTGTTTCTTTGCAGCAGCTTCCTCCACTCCACGACCAAATGGCTGTGGACCAGTGTAGCGTGGAGGACATGGCAGGCAGTTGTAGCCAGGTGCTGTATTTTCACATCTATGGACTCCACTAAATTCGAAGCAAGCATCAGGAACCTCCGCGCACTGTTAAGAGAAGACTAATTGCTATTATTTTTCTAGAAAAGCCTCATTTGTTTGATGTTACAGAATGACGCTCCTGTAAAAGTTCACCTCATCAATGTCGTTGCAGTTAATGCCATTGCCAGTGTAACCTGCTGGGCATTTTCCGCATTTCCAAGACCCATCTGGAAAGCTTGTACACTTGGCTCCAGCAAAACAGGGATTGGACAGACAGCCATCTAAGAAAAATAAATGAATTAAAGATGTTTAATCACATTTACAAAGATGCTTTTATGTGAATGAGAATGAGAATAGTGTAGTGACTCACCAATAGGACAAGCTTCCTTATTGCAAAGCTGACTTTCCTTTTCATCACCAACACAGTCTTTGCCACCATACATGGGTGGTGGACTATTACAAAGACGTTTGCGATTTTGGACACCACCATCACAGGTTACTGAACAGGTATCCCAAGGTGACCAAGGCCCCCAACCACCATTGACTAAACAAATAGATGCACCCATTAAATAAGTGTCAATAAACATTTGGCTATTAGGTTCCTCAAACTGCTAAATACCAACAAATCATTTGTTCGCATACTTACTTGGACACTGTGACTTCTCACATTTCTTAGTTTGCCTGCCTTGGCCCTCACAGTCTTTTCCTCCCAGCTGGGGAGTAGGAGAGTTGCAAAGACGGATGCGTGTGATAACTCCTGATCCACAGCTAACTGAGCAAGAGGACCATGGTGACCAGTGGCTCCAGTTGCCATCTTGCTTAACTGAATAATATACGTGAGAGCCAAAAATTAGAGGATGGTTCTTTTCTATATTTTCAGCAAATGAAATGCTTTTGTATTGCTGGAGCACAACTCACAGCGCTTGTCACACTCCTGGAGGTAGCAGTCTCTCGTTTGCACAGATGTGCCCTCGCAGTTGTTATTGATGCGGTCGCAGGAGCGGCCACGCTGCTGAATGCCTCTTCCACAGGACACAGAACAATGAGTCCATTCAGACCAGGGGGACCAGCCATCCTCAGCATAGTCTCTGGCTGTTGAGGGAGAGGAAAGGGAGACAATAGAGCTATTCCTTCTTTCTAAAGCAGCAAAGAGGAGAAAACCTTTTTAATACAGGTCCCTAATGGACTCAATTCAGGCTTATCTTCTCAAGACAGACTTGCCCTGGGAACCCTGGCATGAAGCACACACTTGGACAGTCAGGCAGAAGGCAGGATTTTACATACACAGGAAATGGAATGTATCTGAATTTTCATCCAAGATGATGAACTAAATTTATAAATGCCATCATTTTAAAGTGATAAAACAGATGAATCATTTTCCACACATATGTTCTAGGCCGAAGAGCCCATCTCTAAAGTAAGGTGAAATGTTTCTAAAGTAAAGTGAAATGGTTGCCAGACACCAACACCAATTTTGCTTAACTCCAAAAACCCTTAAACAGTTTAGTCCATTTTGGAGATTTAGAGACACAAATGAATCCAGTAAATTGTTTAACATGCCAGAATTTTATGATTACACCTAAAATAAACCTGTGTCATATTCTCATGTATTTTTTTATTCCTCACCACTGACCACCAAAAATAATAAATATATATGTACAGTTAAACAAAATTCTTCAATACATTTTCAGTGAACAACATTTAATTTGTAAATAAAACTGTAAATTGTTTAATAATTTTTTTTAAAAACTGTGCTTACGAGTTCCACATCGGGGGCAGCATTCACCATCAGGAACAGTTGCATTGGCACAGGGAAGCAAGGGACAGGAAATCTTACGGCATACCGTCGCCGAGTTCTGCAATTACCATACACACTTTTTTAATAACTAAGGACATTCGGGACAGAGTCAGAGCAAACTTGCACTAGAATGAACATAAGCTAGGTATGACAACCTTGAGAACTACAAAATTCATTGAATAATCTTTTAAAAAGAAAACATATACCAAACGTAAGAAAAACTTCCAAAATCTATAAGAAATAAGTTTGGCAACATGGCATTGTGAATCTCTCTAAACAACCGGATATACATGTGTGGGGTTCCTTTCTGTACTTCTAAACAACTGTATAGACTGTGCAGTGAAATTTGATCATTTTTATTGGTACAAGTTGTGGTCATTTTTCATAGGGGCTGGGGCTCTTGAACTTGATCACACATTAAGTTAGCTGTCTCACTCACTGAAGCCTACTACAATTCTGAATGTAATATGCTCCAAAAGGTCTGCTTACTTGGCAAGTGCACTCGGTGCAGTCATCCACTGTCCATTCTTCCTTGTTTTTATGCATAATGCCATTGTGGAAACAGACACCAGAATGGATCCCCAAATTTCCACCAATCAAAGTGTTCGCATTTGTCTAGAAAACAAACTAGAATATGTCAAAGGGTGTGATATCATTGAGCGTTCATATCTTTATCTAATGTACTGAGTACGGAGTACATAACACTCAAAAACACAGTGCATACAATAATAGATGAATAATTAACCTGATTTCAAATTTATCCATGCTTTTAAATGACAAACATTAAAAATGTCTAAATAGGAAAAACAACAACAACAAAAACGTACTCACCACTTTGCGGAGCTTGTCGGTCAGATCTTTCACCATTACACCAAGAGTCTTTAGTTCCTTAAACATGCTGGCCAGGTCCTCACAGGTATAGCCACATATCATCTGCAACTCTGTTATCAGGGAATAGTACAGTAATAAGCACAGGCAAGTAGACTTTCATGCTTCGATTCCTATTTGAATATATATATTTTTTTAACTGATCTGCACAGATGCTCTTTCAAAAAAAAAAAAAATTACAGACCTTTTGTTTTGTGGCCAGTATAATCAGTCCTGATAGCTGGGCTGGATCCATTCACCGGATTATGTAGAGTTACCATGTCAGCACCGGCTGTAACACAGCAACATTTCAGTTCATTTAGTTGCAAACATGAATGAATAAGATACGTATTAATCAAGCCAAAGCACAACCAGTGTTTACACTATATACTATATTCCACTTATAATCAGCCCTTTATCTGATATTATAAATATGAGACACCACACACACACACTGCTGCTCATGAAGCCAATCCTTAAAATAACCAGCTTTGATAAGACCTCTCTAGAGGTGATACAAGTATTTGCTTAAAAGTAAGAGGGAACGAGTACGGCTTTCTGTTCCAAATGTAGTTGACATTCTCTTCATTCAATAGCTTGAAGGGTACATGGATAATTTTACACTGTGTTGGAGTGTGAAATGCTCTTGCCCTTGAGACATTTTGCATTGGAGCTCGTGCACCAAGGCAGAGCTGCAATGCAGAAGCATGAGCCATAACTATAGACTTACAGTTCTGACATCCTTTATTCCTCAGTATTGCATCCAGCGTGGTCCCAAAAACAAATCGAACATTTTGGAGCACACCCTGAAAAAAGCAAGGAGACTAAGTAAGGACAGAAGCAAAGTGAGCATGCAGATGAAGAGACAAAGCCAGACAGACATTGATCTTGAATATATATGTTTAAGTGCCCACAGTAACCCAGGGGTCATGCATTACCCTGAATTTTTCATTAACAGCTCCCTTGCCGATCCTCAGATTGGCCACGCTTGGTGTGTCCGGAGTGAGGACGTTCTGGATTGACACGTCCAGCTCGGCGCTGTTCACCTCCTCACATCCGACATAGAAGTGCACCCTGTCCTCCTGCACCAAGAGCGTAATGTTCTTCCAGTGACCCGTGGCCAGCTCTGCTTCCTCGATGGACACTACTTGTTGCTTGTTTTCCGTGGCGAACACGATGTCCAGGGTGTTGGCTTTGCCATTGGACACCACCTCGAACAGGGTGCCAGAGCCGTCACGCTTCTCCACGGTGAACAGGGAGCCCCTGGTGCGCCGCGCCTGCTTGAAATTGCCCAGCAACAGGAAGCCGCGCTCCGCCTGCACAGAGTCCACCAGGTCCCGGAAAGCGTCCTCGGGCACCGGCGGGATCAGGTCTGGGTTCAGGATCTTGTAGGCAGGACTGTAGGGGTCATCGCCCTTCACGAGCATGACCCCGTGGTTCTTCTTAGGCAGTCGAACGAGCTCGAACAGGTCATAAACACTGTTGTCGTCTCTGCTTTCTGAACAGAGCAAAAGATGAATGATTTTTACGCATTTTGCGTCTCATGTGCGTAATTGCGCCAAGTAGTTGTTTTTTTTTCCCTTTTTCCTTCAATAAGATGTTTTTGAATACTGATAGGTTTTTTTTCCTAGCTTCAGGGATGTTCTTGATGATCACTCACCTGCCACTCGTGCGCTCTCGCAGCTCCAAAGCATCACTAACAAAAATATTCCTGTTAACTTCATTGCAAAGCCTCTCCTCTTGTTCCTGTAAACAGTAAAGGTTACTCATTATTAAAATATTTTACCTTGTTAGTGAATATAGGCTATCTCAGCAAAGGTAAAATCATACCTGTTTCCTTGTTAATAATAATAATATCAATAATAATAATAATAATAATAAATAAGTATAGTCCAACAACCCTGGTAATTCCGATTATACGAGTTACAGATATGCTCGATTCCTGTCCACTTCACAACTTTCCCCTCGTGTTAATCAGCTCAAACTCTATTGCCGGGGAAGACAAAGTGCTATTTAAATAGTTTCATGACATTCCTGCGAGCGCGTTTCTTCCAATCAGAGGCTCGGAGGTCCGCTTACCTCACAGAGCGCAGCGCCGTCTGGAACGCGCTCAGGGGAAAAGGAGAGACGTGCCACATTCCTGCAAAGCCACAGCGGAAACAAGTAGCCAAGTCCAAACCCTCAAACTGTCCTGGGCTACGAAATGGATATACGACGCTGTCATTTACCACAGGTTATCATATAGGTGGCGTAATATTGACAAGCAATTAACGGGACGCACTTTGGAACAGAACCCATGTCTCTCCGCTAGAGGCCCTTCTGAGCCCATCCTGATAGCTCCTCATATTTACTTTCTACGAAAATCATTGAATCTACGTTTCTAATACTTCTTGAAGAATGAAAAGTTGATATCATTACCCATTATTTAGCCAATAAAACTTCTAAAAAATAGGCTATACATGAAAATCTTGATAATATAAACATCATTATGATCACTAAGTTAAGAATAGTATTGTTTGGTTTGATTAGTTTGTACTCAGCAACTGACCATGAAAAAGTAATGAACAATGTATCACTTACATATAGACCATTCTGGAGATATAAATATATATTTTTTAAAATAGCAAAACATTAATTTTACACGTTCAGGGGTAACCACTAGCCAAGGTGGAC
>JAOBAM010000022.1:70895830-70906019 GCA_025212355.1 Notarius kessleri
GAGCAGAAGCAGGAAAGATTAGGGGAGGGAGAGGCAGAGAAAATGCGACCGCCTTCCGTGACAGCACGGCAAAGAATCTATCTATCACAGCTTGCATCAAATATAAGACATTGGTACTAGCTTACCAGGCTCTCAAGGGGTTAGGGCCAGCTTGCCTCCAGAGTCTGTTCCACCCCTTCACACCAGCCAGATTCCTACACTCTGCTACTACTGGTCACCTGACCCATCCTCCTCTCTGCTCCTCCCTAGCACACTCAAGACTGCTGTCTGTCCTGGTTCCCTGTTGGTGGAATGACCTTCCCATTGAGGTCAGAACTGCAGACTCCCTGACCACCTTCAAGCGCAGACTGAAGACTCACCTCTTCAGGCTGCACCTCTCCCCTTCTTTCCTGCCCACTGTGTAACTGCGTTTCGGTCTAGACCAACTCAGGCTGGGGTTAGCCATTTTGAAGTCTCTATTTAGTTGTACTTTATATAGTTTATTGTTTCCTTGGCTGTTTGAGTTTTGGTACTTCAACAGAATATTACACTTGGTATTGCTGTCAGTTGTTCAGTTGGCACCAGAACTTTCTTGTCTAGAAGTTCAGCACTTCATGTACCTGACTTTTGCACTCGTTGTACGTTGCTCTGGATAAGAGTGTCTGCTAAATGCCATGTAATGTAATGCAATGTAATGTTTATTTGTTCCCAACGTAACTCAAAACTACTGAATGAATTTTGATGAACTCTTGAGGAAAGGTGGAACATGGGCCAAGGAACAACTGTCTAGATTTTGATGCAAATACAGATATGTATGCGAATCTAGGACTTTCTTGTCTATTCCCGACGTAACTCAAAAAGTACTTAACGGATTTTGATGAAATTTGGTGTACAGCTTTAGCATTATCCTAAGTTCAAGTGGTTTAATTTTGATGTTGATAACATGTAGCTTTGTGGAGGTATGCACTCTACCATGTGCCCTTCTAGTTTCTACTGCAACACATGTGGGACCACGAAATCTCACACCAATGAGTACAAATAAACATACACCACTCAAACCAAGCCAACCCTGCACTGTCGAGAAGCAAGCAAGTCGATTTAGCATGCTTCACACAAGCTGCTCTGCTGTAGAACATGCACCCAAAACCTAAACTGGATTAGATGGTTCCAGTTGTTAGATGAGCTCCTGTTCATCTGTCCCATTGCTACCTCTGAATGCAGTATATGGCCCAAAAAATGTGTGGACACCTCTCCATATGTGCTTGTTGACCATTGTATTCCAAAGCCATGGGTACCGATATACAGGTATATGGAGTTTGGGCCCCTCTTTGCTGCTATAACAGGCTTCATTCTTCTAGGAAGGCTTTCTGTTAGGTCTTAAAACATGGCTTTGGGGATTTGTTCATTCAGCCAGACGAGCATTAGGCTGGTGTACAGTCAGTTTTCCAATTCATTCCAATGGGGCTGAGGTCAAGTTCAAGGTTCTGTTCAGGCTACTCAAGTTCTGACACACCAACTTTGGCAAACAATGTCTCTATACACTTTGCTTTGTAGCAAAATGCTTTTAGCCATATCGCGTAGTGCAGGAGAGCAGTGACAAACCACAGTGTGACTATAGATTTGCAGTTTGCAGCCACTTTATCTCTAAGCCCTCTTCATATCCGGTATTAACGTCTATCTTGAGTGGACAGCCTAAACACATAGCCTGGTACTGTGAATGAGTCTCTAGTGATCACTTGTGATCGGATTTCCATTAGAGGAAGGCTGTCACGCATACCTATTTAATCAGTCGTCCGATGAATATGCATTCAGGCAGAAATGTCCCTCCAATCCTATCTCATGAAACTGTAAGGGATGTTTCAAACTTTTTGATTGCATAGTCTGCTAACAAAACATATAAATGAGCAGGAGATGAGACAACGAGAGAAGCTACGAAAATCAGCATGATTTCCAAACAGTTAGTGATTGCAATGATTACATATTTATCACCTCGGGCAAAGACGCTAACGATTAGGTTGTCTTTTATTGCTGTCTGGGATACACTGAGATGCTTTTGTGCTGACATTAAAAATGTTATGTGGTCATATGCATCACAGAAAATGTCTGAAGGTGGTTTGAATGATCACATCACAATGCATCTCCAAGGCACACTGGAACCCGTTCACACCTGTACACCTGTGCATTTAAAATCAGATCACTCAAGACCAGGGTGTGACCAGGGCCTTAGACGCTAGGGATCGTGTTTCTGATTGGCTGGTGATCGTGAAATACTTCTCTAATGCTTCATTAACCCTCTCACCACTGCAGACGGCTATTCCGGTCTCACTGTAGTAGGGAAACCCCTTCTGGAAAAAGTTACGCAGTGGTGAAAGGGTTAATGAAAGACAGCAAAATAAAAGAAAAAACCTTACAGAAAGAAAGAACTGCTGCTGTAATCATAAAGACTAGTGTCTAGTCTTGTAGTCGAGTCACTAAACCTCAAGTCCGAGTCCAGTCTCAAGTCCGCAGTGTTCAAGTCCAAGTTAAGTCCATGTCATTAAAAAAATTTCGAGTCGAGTCCACTATTAATCCGAGTTGAGTCCAAGTCCAACACTCCAACCACACCATTTGACGGTGGCTGTTTTAGCGCCATTAACATTAGTTTGTTCTTGAACATGACATATGAACAGGTGAATGTGCGTTCTCTTTGTCAAGGAGTGTGAAGTATTCTGTCAGAGATGGTTGGGAGACGGATGTGAGTGCAGAAGGGGTGTTTATTTATACAAGTGAAGACAGGTAAACAATCCAAGAACGTCAGGCAAAATCGTAAAACAGTGGAACAGGCAATAGGTCGAGCGAAGCACAAACAGGCTATCGTAGACTCGGCAGAATCAAAGACGAGAAACAGGAAATCAGGGATCAAGGAAATAAGGCTCGGTAATGTGTCAGCAATGCAACTCATTACTTTGCAAAGTAAGTGTGTTTTCACAGTTTTTATATAGGTGTGCTGTTGGCGCCTTAATCCTGTGCAGGTGCGAGTTGTTTACGGCGTGCACGCGAGAGTCCGCTGTCTGGAGCATGCCCAAGAGTCTATCTGATGCATGCGCCTGTGTGACACTGACATGAAATTAGTACTAAATTAATGTAGATATAAATATCTCATGCCAAATTATTATGGCATGTTACCAAAAAATTCCAAGTCCTCGTCTCCATTTTCCGAGTCCCAATGCAGTTAATGCACGAATCCGAGTCATCAGTGCTCAAGTCTGAGTCGAGTCACGAGTCCTTAAAATAAGGGTATAAGTCAGGCTTGAGCACTACAAGCCTGATGTGCACCAAGAGTGATGTTCAATGGGATTTCAAGTTGTCTCATAAAAATATCAGGGCTATCTAAAACTTGATGGAACGCAACATGACCATGAGCCAAATTGTCTCCGTCAGAAAAAAAAAGATCAGTATTAGATTAAGTGAATCAGGTGGCATGATGACGTAGTGGTTAGCGCTGTTGCCTCACAGCAAGAAGGTTCTGGATTCAAGCCCAGTGGCCGGCGAGGGCCTTTCTGTGTGGAGTTTGCATATTCTCTGCGTGGGTTTCCTCCGGTTTCTCTTACAGTCTAAAGACATGCAGGTTAGGTTAACTGGCGGCTCTAAATTGACCGTAGGTGTGAATGTGTGAATGGTTATCTGTCTCCATGTATCAGCCCTGCGATGATTTGGCGACTTGTCCAGGGTGTACCCCGCCTCTCGCCCATAGTCAGCTGGGATAGGCTCCAGCTTGCCTGCGACCCTGTAAAACAGGATAAGTGGCTACAGATCATGGATGGATGGATGGATTATTTTCTAGCTTCCTTATTGTGGAAGTCATGACCTAATGGTTAGAGAAGCTGCTTTGGGACCAAAAGGTCACCAGAGTTCAATTCCCTGGACCAGCAGTAATGGCTGAAATGCCCTTCAGCAAGGCACCTAACCCCCAACTGGTCCCCAGGTTACTCTGGGTATGTTGTACGTTGCTCTGGATAAGAGTGTCTGCTAAATGCCAGTAATGTAATTATTATGTTTTATCCTGGTCAGGTTTGTGGTGGCACAAGGCACAAGTCAAAGTCCTACCCGCACCATTCATGGCGCGTTTGGTGGCGCTGATCTCCATTTCAAAACCCTCGGCCTCTAACCTATATTACATAGCTAGGGTTACAGTGGGGGGCTAGTCCTCTGGTGACCGCGAGAGTTTGACTCCCCACTCGCATCTGTATTGCAGCGTGCCTTGCCAGAAGGCACCGTTTTTATGATGGTCTTTGGTATGACCCGACCGTGAGTAGAACTCGCAATCTCCCAATCAAGAGGTGGACACACAAACCGGCCACTCGCCAGTGTGACACCAGTGGTCACAAAAGAGTAGCCATGCTCAGTCAGGATCTTCATCAGATAGTCAGTCAGGTCATGACCAGCCAGATCCAGATGCATGATAGCATGGGGGAGAGTATACAGTAATGTAATTATTAAGTTTTATCCTGGTCAGGTTTGTGGTGGCACAAGGCACAAGTCAAAGTCCTTCCCGCATCATTCATGGCGCGTTTGGTGACGCCAATCTCCATTTCATAGCCCTCGGCCTCTCGCCTATATTACATAGCTAGGGTTACAGTGGGGGGCTAGTCCTCTCGTAACCGCAAGAGTTTGACTCCCCACTCGCATCTGTATTGCAACGTGCCTTGCCAGATGGCAGTAGGGACCATTTTTATGATGGTCTTTTTATGATGGACCTGACCGTGAGTAGAACTCGCAATCTCCCAATCAAGAGGCGGACACGCAAACCACTAGGCCACTCACGAGTGTGACAGCAATGGTCACAAAAGAGTAGCCACGTTCAGTCAGGATCTTCATCAGACAGTCAGTCAGGTCACGAATAGCCAGATCCAGATGCATGATGGCATGGGGGAGAGCGTACAGTAATGTAATTATTAAGTTTGGTCAGATTTGTGGTGGGACAAGGCACAAGGCAGGACAATATTCACCCCAGATGGGACACCAGGCCATCGCAGGGTACACATTTGCACTTAGGGGCAATTGAGCATATCCAGTGTAAAAGCATGTGTTTGGACAGGGAAACCAGAAAACCCAAAGGAAACCCATGTGAGCATGGGAAGAACATGCAAAACTCCATATAATCACCCAAGCCCAGAATAACACCCAGGGACCCTGGAGCTGTGAGGTGACAATGCTATTTGCTGCACCGATCTCGTGATCTTTGTCATTTGTAAATCATTTTTAATCAACGATGAAATGAGAAACTTGAAATGTGTGACAGGTAATTAACTTTATTACAATAGTACATGTATATACAGTATTCAAAACAGTACAAATGCAGACAGGGGGATAGATGAACACATAGGACAGGCATTTAGAAGCATTTCCTGTGGACAATGGAGGGGCCAGCCTCATCATATTCCTGTTTGCTGATCCACATCTGCTGGAAGGTGGAGAGGGAAGCCAGGATGGAGCCACCAATCCAGACAGAGTACTTCCGCTCAGGAGGGGCAATGATCTGGGAATAGGAAGAAACATTATCAGAGTGTGCATAGAACAGATTCGGGCTGCTTTTTTAGCTTCATTCAGTCTCTTACCTTGATCTTCATGGTGCTGGGGGCCAGAGCAGTGATCTCCTTCTGCATACGGTCAGCAATACCAGGGTACATGGTGGTACCACCAGACAGGACGTTGTTGGCATATAGGTCCTTGCGGATGTCAATATCACACTTCATGATGCTGTTGTAGGCAGTCTCATGGATACCAGCAGACTCCATACCTGTGAGGTAAAGTCACATCAGAAAGGCATGTAGTTAACCTGGATGAAATGTTGTATTGGGCTTAGTTAGCTTGTAACTGCAGGGGGCAGAGTGGGACAAAGTAAGTGCAATGTACAAGCAAGACATACCGATGAAGGAAGGCTGGAAGAGGGTCTCTGGGCAACGGAAACGCTCATTGCCAATGGTGATGACCTGGCCATCAGGCAACTCGTAGGATTTCTCCAGGGAGGAGGATGATGCAGCAGTGGCCATCTCATTCTCAAAGTCCAGAGCGACATAGCACAGCTTCTCCTTGATGTCACGCACAATCTCACGTTCAGCTATGTATGGAGGACATATTTTAGTGAAAAACTACACAAGTTCAGCTCATGAAGGGACTACTGATGTTTAGTAATTTAGTCTAATCAAATAAATTATTTAAAGGTATTTTATTAATCATTCCTAATAAATATTCGTATGCTTTATGTTTCTCAAAATTATGTTATCTATACTCACCAGTGGTCACAAAAGAGTAGCCACGCTCAGTCAGGATCTTCATCAGGTAGTCAGTCAGGTCACGACCAGCCAGATCCAGACGCATGATGGCATGGGGGAGAGCGTAACCCTCATAGATGGGGACGTTGTGAGTCACACCATCACCAGAGTCCAGCACAATACCTGTGACACAGTGGAAGAGACTGTAAATCTCATGGAAATATGCAGAGATAATAATACTAATAAGGGCTTTATTTTTCAGGGATTATTTCTAGAGATACTGACCAGTGGTACGGCCAGAGGCATACAGGGACAGCACAGCCTGGATGGCCACATACATGGCTGGGACATTGAAGGTCTCAAACATGATCTATGACAAATAAAGAGAAGCATGAGTGTCAACAGTGTATTTGAGAATGAGGGTGGGGTATAGTGTACTCTGTACTCTCCCCTGACCTGGGTCATCTTCTCCCTGTTGGCCTTGGGGTTGAGGGGGGCCTCAGTGAGCAGTGTGGGGTGCTCCTCAGGGGCCACACGCAGCTCATTGTAGAAGGTATGGTGCCAGATCTGAAACAAAGGTTTAAAAAAAAAATGCCATTCATTTAGCTAAGACTGACAGAATGCATAAAATGTATTCCTTTGCTTAAGGTTGTCTTTATTAGTAATCAGAAAATCTACTATAAATACCCAAAACAAATAAAAGGGTATTGTGTTATTAACATTTTTGATTTGTTATAATAATTACTCTATGTTTGTGTCTTGAGTAATTGTCTTTGAGTAACTGGCACTCACCTTCTCCATATCATCCCAGTTGGTGATGATACCGTGCTCAATGGGGTACTTCAGAGTCAGAATACCTCTCTTGCTCTGGGCCTCATCTCCAACGTAGCTATCCTTCTGACCCATACCGACCATCACACCCTATTGGGAGAAGCCATCCATCAGAAATCACTGAGTCTTTTCCTCTTGAATACAAACATGATTCAGTTTTTCCCTTTGTAATTTTAATGTATGCTGTTGCGACATTATGTTGTGAATTTGACTTACCTGGTGACGGGGTCTTCCAACGATGGAAGGGAAGACAGCACGAGGAGCATCATCACCGGCAAACCCAGCCTTGACCAAACCAGAGCCATTGTCACACACGAGGGCGGTGGTCTCATCGTCGTCACACATGATTAGTTGTTGTTGTTGTTGTTGTTGTTTTTTCTGGGATGGTCTAAAAGGAAATAAATAACAGTAAGAATATGATATTCTCCCCACTATTACTCAATGAGCATCTCCTTTTGGGTGAAGCCTGTTTCTTTTGGCTACACAAGATAACCTGTATGAATAAAGTTTATCATATACTTCACAATGTAATTAAAAAAATGACAAAAAATATAAAGTACAAGTAAAAAATTAAGACATATCAAATAAAATTTCAGCTGCATTGTCCAGTATCACAATTTCATCGTTAAGCAGAATACTGTTTTAGGCATCAGTTCGTGTAATCACCAATGGGTTGAACCACATAACTACTTTATCTGAAGCTATTTCACAAACTAAGGAGCTTGTGAGCTGACGAGTGACAGCAGGATCCTGGCTTAGCTGTCTTAGCACTATGTGCTCTTACCATGGATCGTTGATAATTCCCTTTGCTTCATTTGCCAACAGACTCTATTTTTTGTTTGTTTTGATAGACTTGAATTGGACATTTGAATTTAATTTATATAGTCCACAATTATGGAAATATTAGCAAAAGAACTGTTTCAACCAACAGACTTACTTTTCTATCATATGGATTTCTGAATATTTCAATAATAATAAAAAAAAAATCAAAGTAGAGTTGGCTTCTTCCTATAGAAGATGAGTTTCGGGCAGAATTTCACTACTGTCTTCATAAGCAGAAATTGAAAAATGAGAGGTTTAGTTATGTTACCAAATATTGAAAATCAGAGCTGATGTATCTATCTTCACCATGTAGATCTCCGAGTTTTGTATCCTTACCCTGTTCATCTTCCTTCCCTGTTGTAGTGCATGACAATAAAACACAAGGCACTTACCAAGCTGCACTGGAAGACTGGAGTTTCCACTGGGACAGAGGGTGAGTGTGAGGGATGCTCCTTAAATATACCAGGGGCCGGGGTCCAGGGCGGGCTCAAGTATTCACACAAGCCTAAATAAGAGCTGTTCAAAATGGCCCACTAGTAAGGGAATGCAGTACCTGATCTTCAGTAACAGGAACCTACTAAAATGGAATGGTGATTTTTAGGAGTCGAGACTCCCACCCTGTAGCAGAACTCGTGCCTGTATTTGCTTGTAGAAGTTAAGAAGACCATAGTACTTACATTATAATGGACTGTGTAATGTTTAACAATGACAGGGGTTTTTTTTAGTCATGTGACTTATATTTACATAAAAGTCTAAATCTACTGTACATATTTTGCTTTAGTTCCGATAGGGTTATGATGCAATCTCGTTTCTCATACTCTGCTCAAGTAAACAAGCAGTCACAGTTTCAATTCGATTTTATTTGTATAGCACTTATAACAATGGACAGTGTCACAAAGCCGCTTTACAGAAATGGAGATATAAGAATTTTCTCCGGCCATATGAAAATATGAAGTGGGAGGAGATCTGCTGTATGAGTAAATATTTCAGGTCTAGTTAAGGAACCAGTCAAGGGGGCAAATGCATTGCGCTATGCAGTGCTGTCTGTGGCATGTGTGATGGCGCCCAAAACATGCCAGACAGCTGAGGTGGGGTTTAGGTGGCTGAATGGATGGGGGATGGATGAAGATCTCTGTCCCTCCTTCACAACTGTTTTCTGGACAGCGTAGAGCTGCTGCATTCTGATTGGCTCTGACGTGTCCTTTTAGGGTCATGGCGTGTAACAGGTGTCCTCGGGTGCACATTAGCGAAGCTCTTGACCACTGTCAGCTCCTTATTCGTCAGCATTCTCTCCTTGCTACACCCTGTGAGGAAAAGTTACAGGCTTTTTTTTTTTGAGTGTGAGACTTTACTCAACTGCATACCAAGAATCCTATATTATATTTTTAAAAATAAAATTGAATTTCGACAAAATATTTCCCCCCAAAATTTTAGGCTTAAGTTACTGTAATTCATAAATACTATAGATTCATTGTCACACAGCTAAGTAATCGAATATAGTCCATTTTGCAAAATAAAGCAAATGATAATCCATACATTTGAGGTACTTATTCATAATCAATTACTTTTTTAACGCAAGTCTCTGTATATACGGTTAACAGAACATTACTGTAATTCATGATGCCGTTAAGTAATGCCAGATGAAAGATTATGGTTTCAAATTGATTTTTTTTTTATTTGCCTATTTTTTTAACATTGCTTAATTCTAATCAGCTCATTTGTGTGATGTTTCTTGACACATTGCTATTTCAATGGACCAGAGTTATTTAATAGACTTCTGTTCCATTGGGCTGTGCCATAGTCGGATTATGTGTGAGCATTTCTGTGTAACACAAAGTGTCATCCTCTAGCTTAGAGGCACTATACTTAGCACATTTTCATACGAGATACACAGATAGGTAGTGAGCGCAATCCTCAAGGATTCCCTTGAACTCGGAGTGATAATAGCAACTCAAAATAACTCTGATCAAGCTCTGCATGGCCGATAATATTCAGAATGATACCACAGGCAGTGGGGTCATTTCTAACATGGTTGCTGTGTAAATACAGTGATGTTTGAAAGTTTGTGAACGCTTTAGAATTTTCTATATTTCTGCATAAATGTGACCTAAAACATTATCAGATTTTCACACAAGTCTTAAAAGTAGATAAAGAGAACCCAGTCATTTATTTATTGAGGAAAATGATCCAACATTACATATCTGTGAGTGGCAAAAGTATGTGAAGCTTTGCTTTCAGTATCTGGTGTGACCCCCTTGTGCAGCAATAACTGCAACTAAACGTTTGCGGTAACTGTTGATCAG
>JAOBAM010000022.1:75496224-75506395 GCA_025212355.1 Notarius kessleri
TTAATAATGTTGAATTGTGCCTAAATCAGCCCTTGATGCCACCAGAATGCACCATTTGAAGTCTCTAATTTCAAAATCTTCCAGGAGAGCATGTCCCCAGACCCCCTAGCAGTCCTTACAGGCTGGACTCTGCATCAGTAGCATCACTCTGATATTTTTTTTCTGGGGAAAGCACTGCTATGGAGAGGATATGAATTTTGTTTATTCAATTTTTAATACTCATCCCATTTCCAGAAAAGTTGGGATATTTTCCAAAATGCAACAAAAACCTGTGATTTGTTAATTCACGGGAACCTTTATTTAACTGACAAAGTACAAAGAAAAGATTTTCAATAGTTTTAACAACAACTTAATTGTATTTTGTATAAATGAAGTTAAAACTTGCCTGCAACACTCAAAAAAAAAAAGTTGGGCCAGAGGCAAAATAAGACTGAAAACCTGATAAAGATATTCAGGTAATCACCATTTTGGAAGATTCCACAATAAGCAAGTTAATTGGTATCATGATTGGGTTTAAAAGGAGCAGCACCAAAGGCTCCATTTTTGCAAGTAAGGATGGGGCATGGCTCACTGATTCGTGACAAAATTCGTGAGAGAATTATTCATCAATTCAAAAAGAAAATTTCTCAACACAAGATTTTAGGTCTTTCAAAATCTATAGTCCATAATATTATGAAAAGATTCAGGGAATTTGGAGACATCTCAGCGCATGAAGGGCGAGGTTGAAAACCACTGTTGAATGGGTGTGACCTTCGAGCCCTCAGTTGGCACTGCCTGAGAAAACGTCATGCTAATGTGACAAATATAGCCATATGGGCTTGGGAGTACTTTAGCAAACTGTTGTCACTTAACACAGTCTGCCGCTGCATCCAGAAATGCACCTGGAAACTGTATTACACAAGGAAGAACCCATTCATTAATTCTATACAGAAACGCAGCCGATTTCTCTGGGCCTGAACTCCTCAGATGGACCGAAGGACAGTGGAAACGTGTGCTGTGGTCAGGAGTCGTCCACATTTCAGCTTGGTTTTGGGAAAACCAGACGTCAGGTTCTCAGTGCCAAAGGTGAACGCGACCATCCAGTTTATCATCAGAGAAAGGTGCAAAAGCAGCATCTGTGGTGGTGATGGTGGGGAGTATCAGTGCCCACAGCATGGGTGAGTTACATGTATTGTGAAGGTACCATTAATACAGAAGCGCATATTGGGATTTTAGAGAGATATTCATCAAGGCGACGGCTCTTCCCAAGAGGTCCATGCTTATTTGAGCAGGACAATGCCACGCCTCATTCTGCGCAGGCTACAACAGCGTGGCTTCACAGACACAGAGTGCATGTGCTTGACTGGCCTGCTGCCAGTCCAGATCTCTCTCCTACTGAGAATGTATGGTGCATCATGAAGAGGAAAATCAGATAATGGCAACCACAAATTGTTGATCTGCTGGAGTCTTGTATCAAGCAAAGAATGGACAAAAAAAATCCAATTGCAAAACTGCAACAATTAGTATCCTTAGATACTACAGGATTAAAAGGAAAGGTGATGTAACACAATGGTAATAATGCCTCTGCCCCAACTTTGTGCTGCAGGCATCAAATTCTAACTTCATTTATATTTTCAAAATACAATTATAGTTGATTAGTAAAACTATTGAAGAGCTTTTCTTTTTTACTTTTGTCAGTTAAATAAAAGGTTCACGTGAATTAACAAATCACAGATTTTTGTTTGTATTGGACTTTGGAAAATATCCCAATTTTTCTGGAAATGGGTTTGGTATCTCATAGTTTGCCTGGAACCTATTCACCATTATCAGACTGGACACATGTTAAAATAAACGCAGACATCTGCTCTGGTTACAATCTCCCTCAGCTTTCAAATTATGAAAATCAAAAAAGTTATTTAAAAGAATGAAACCAGAAATATGAAACTTGCCCTGTATGAGCAACTGCTTTGTTTGAATAACGGTGCAAGTAGAACAGCTGGGCTGTGTCCTGTATACTCCTCCTCATCCTGATGGAAAAAACATTATTAAGTGAAAAAGGGATCAAATAAGAAAGATCAGGAGGAAGCAAGCACAGACAAATTGAGAGACTGTGAGTTATTCTGTATAATAAAAAAGAAAGATATGTACCATCTTATTTCTGATAACAGTAAGATTAAGACTCATTATTTTGAAGCAGTGATTCCCCATTTCCTGCACCCCCTAATTTTTATTCAGCGACTTAAAGATTTGGAACAACATAACTAATCAGAACATTTAAAACTTCACTGCCTGTTCAAAAAAAAAAAAGGGTCACCGCTTGGATTTAAATAAGCAAATACTTAAGAACCTTTGATTGGATAATTATTGCAGTAATTATGTTTCAGCTAGGAACAAATCTTTAACCTTGACTGATGCAGTGAGTAGCTTCTCATTTCTTTAACAGTCATGTTGGAAGACTTGATCATAGAAAAAGATGTTACTGTGTTTTGGTGGTCTGAAGAAAAAAAAAAAAATAAAATCTTGACCGACTTGGTGCCGAGTTGAATGCTTGGTGAAGTCAAATCATCAAAAACAAATTGACAGCGGAACTCATGGCTATGTTTAATAGTGAAAGTAAGAGCATTTCCACATGCAAAATGTGATGAGAGCTCACAGGATTGGGATGAAACAGCTGTGTCCTCATAAGACAACCACTTGTTAGGTGAGGATAATCGGTAGAAAAGTCTTCAGTTTGTTCGGAAGCATAAAGATTGGATTGTGGACCAATGGAAAAAGGTCATGTGGTCTGATGAGTTCAGATTGACCCTATTCCTGAGTGATGGGTGTGTCAGGGTAAGAAGGGAAGCTCATGAATTGATTCATTCATCATGCGGTGTCCACTGTAAAAGCTTCTGGAGGCAGTGCTATGATCTGGGCTTGATTCAGTTGGTCAGATCGAGGCTCAGCAATGTTACGGGGCAATAAAATGAAGTCAGCTGACGACCTGAATGTACTGAATGACCAGGTTATCATCACATCAATGGAATTTTACTTCCCTGATGGCACGGGTATAAAATTAGGGCTCAGAAAGCATGAGGAATCATTTTCATACATGAACTAACCACTACAGAGTCCCAACCATCTCCGAGTATAATATTATGCATGTAAGAAGAAGTCTTTGTCACATGCACATTCAAGCACAGTGAAATTCGTCCTCTGCATTTAACCCATCTGAAGCAGTGAAAAACAAGTGAGCAATGAGCACACACACATACCCAGAGCACTGGGCAGGTATACTACAGCACCCGGGGAGTAGTTGGGGTTTAGGCCACCCCATGTTAACCCAACTGCATGTCTTTGGACTGTGGGGGAAACCGGAGCACCCGGAGGAAACCCACACAGACACGGGGATGGGGACAACATACTAACTCCACACAGAAAGGCCCCCCATCAGCCACTGGGCTTGAACCCAGAACCTTCTTGCTGTGAGGTGACAGTGCTAACCACTACACCACCGTTTTGTAGCAGTGCAGACTTGATTTTAGGGAAAAGTCACTGGTACCAGATCATGTGAATACGGAGGGTGGTCAAGTGCTGCAATGAGTTTCTCCATCTAAAGCTGCTTCACTGAGAGTGCCAGATTTGCTGGCATGTTGTTTCTTCGGTTTTACCAAGCATTTCAAATTGATGCTTTGCTCAATTTTTGTTGAACTGACCATTTCTACGATGCATCAGAAAAACACGTCGTCAAACAATGTATACTCTCTCTTTTAAGGGGTTGTTTATGCTTGCCTATTGGTAAAGGTCTACCATGTGGTTTGCACTAGTCTTATTTAATAGCCACACCTCGTACATGTCTGTGTATGAGGTTTTTTTTTTCGCATTAGTCCCTTCAATATGAGAAATAATGATTCTGTAATGTATAACCACCCAAAAGTGTGTGTGTGTGTATTTGCATTCAAGTGTTAAGTGTGCATGGTTCAGCTCAGTAATATTTGCCCTCTCATCAGATCTGTATAACAAATTTTCTTCTCTATACTAAGTACGCAGATGCACAGATTATCCATGTTGACTGATGGATTGTCATCATGAATAAAATAAATAAAATGAAACTAATATTGATTGGAATGTCTATGCTAATTAATTATTGCTGTATAATTATTGTTGTTCAGTTGATTGCTTTTAAAACACATTGAAAGTTTTCTTCACCAACCGGCTTAAAAATCACACTGATTAGAATTCAGCAGCGGTCACGTTTCTTGTTCCTGTGATTACAGACAGGAAACACAGAGTAGATTGGGTGCATTCTACACTTTTAGAAAGATCTAATCCTAGCTTTTGTTCAGTGCGTCCATTGAACAGCAGAGGAATACGCCCAGGCCTTTGTTTTCCGTTCTTTCTCTGAATCACCTGTCAGTATTCTTAACTCATCCTTACCATTCTAGCCGTATGTATAAGAGAGAAGCACGAGATAATTAAACACCTAAAAGAAACTATACAACTTGTATGTTCCACTGAGAATCCGATCAAGACGGACTTATTATTGTTATTATTATATTTTTTGGTGTTTTGTAATCCTAGCCCTATGGCAGGTCATGGTACTTGTTGGGTAGAGTTTCAGGGATTAGCAGATGTGAACAGGTAAGTAAGATCTTAAATTTCACTCGTCCAAAGAGCTTAATTACAGAAAAACATGCATGATCATGGCTCGAGTTGGAAAGTGTGACTGCAGCTAGAACTTTCCAAAAGAAGTTTTATAGGACGCGAGATTCATAGAATAAATGCGGCACTAGTATGGCCCTGGCTGAATCGTTACAGGATAAACTACAGTCATGGAAAGAAGCGATTTCTTCCTGCACCGTGGCTGAACCAGATGAGAAAAGCAGAAAGGACGAGTCTTATGTAAGTACCTCATGTTCTCTGCTTGTTTGGGTTTTTTTTTTCTTCCTCCTAGAGTTGAGTTGTACCTGCCATTTTAAGAGGTTTCTCACAATGGCAAAGGAATAAAGCATTAGTATTTCAATCAAAGGTAAAGACTGGTAAGCCAGTTTAATTTGTTCTACTGTAGTAGATTAAGTTATGAAAACTTGATTTGCAAAGCATCTGAAATAACCCTTATTAGTTTATTCTGGAATCAAAATCCAATTAAAATCTCTTTATATTGAAGATAAAAGATGAGATGACATGGACTAAAATTTTTAATTTGTGTGTATATACAGGGTGTTTTTCAAAAAAATTGATATTTCACAATCTAATAACTTTGCCAATTCTTGTTCAGTTGACCTCAAATTTTAACAGCATATGTGGAAACAGGTCAAAATTTTATGTTTAAGGTTTTCTGTTTTTATCATTTTAGGTATAGAAATGCCATTCACTGGGAAAGAAATGGCATTTTGTGTGTTCGAGTACGCTCGAACAAGACTGTGCAGCATGCATTTATAGAGAATTCTCTAAAAATGCACCAACTACAATGCAGATTTGGACATGGTGCAAAAAGCTGTCTGTGTCTCAGGTGGCACACGTATTGAAAACTTGTGAAATCGTTCATGGAATCCACCGTTCATGAATTTCTCATTCAAATTTTGAGGAATAAATCTTATATTGCTCAACATTAAGCCTGTTCAATTTCATTTGCCTAGACTATGTAGTTTCTGGGATATTTACAGCTCAATTAATATAAAAATTTTTGAAACACCATATTAGATTAGATTAGATTAGATTAGATTAGATTAGATTAGATAAAACTTAGATTTCACATATGCTTTGGGACTTAACCATCATATCCAATTTACTACATAAAGAAAACACTGGACCACTACATCAGTGCAGTACAATATTACTTACTTGTCTCCTTTGATGCACTGGAAGCATGTTGAGGGTCTTGTAAGCATTTTTGTCTCCTGATTTGCTGGTATCACAGGTAATGCGCACCAGAAATGTGCTTTGCAACACCAACAACTCTGTAGTGCCTCCAAAACAGACGAGTGCAAACACTAGGGTCTTGTGAATAATTCATGTTTGCATGGTAACCCACACACTTATACACCCCATTCATATTGACAGCTGGTGAACAGACCCTGGAAAGGTGAGAGGTGTATGCTGAGGGAGTGAAAAAGGTGGCGACATCTGAGAGACAGTGGCAACAAAGCAGATATGCTTAAACATTCCAATAGTGCATATGAGTAGGTCCAAAGAAACTTTTTATTTTATTTTATAAATTTAGTTTTCTTTGCAATTAGATGGAAAATGAGTAAAAAAAAACCACTTATTAAACAAAATGCTTTAAAGTGTGACAATTATATTTAAATTAATCTAATCATTAAGTGACTGACATAGTTTACCATGAGGCTGCTGTGGATGGTACCGCATAAATCCCTAAAGATGATTGTGGATGCTTTTCTTGGACAGCCAAATGATTTACTTAAAGCTAAAATGCTATTGAAATCAACAATGACTCTGATACTTATACTGAAGATATTTCTAATACAGTTAGCATTGCATGACTCTGTAGTACACAAGTGTAGAAGAGTCTTCTTCTTTCAGCTGTTCCTGCTAAGAGTTGCCATAGTGGATCATCCAGATCCACACATTTGATTTGGCATAAGTTTTTACACCAGATGCCCTTCCTGATGCAACCCTCTCCAATCTATCCAGGCTTGGGACCGGCACTAATTATGCACTGGCTTGTGCAACCCCAGTGGCTTGGTATTTTTACCTATTCTGCATGTCTTTGGACCGTGGGAGGAAACTCATGCAGACATGAAGAAAACATGCAAATTCCACCCAGAAAGCCCCCCATTAACCATGAGGTTTGAACCCAGAACCTTCTTGCTGTGAGGTGACAGTGTTAACCACTGCACCTTCGTGACATCATACAATTGTAGAAGAGTAATGATTTATATTCTCACAATCTGGTGTCACCTAGAATACAAAAAAACTTTGGAGATGATCACTGATTTCTGAACAAAGCATCCACGACACCTTCCTACAGAAATAAAGGGCTCAACAATCAGCAGAGCAAAATCACACAAATTCCTTGGTACCATCATCCAGCAGGACCAACGCAATCTTTCAGAGACTGAAAAAAATGAAGCTGTCACAGAAGCTACTGGTCTGATTCAACAACTGAATCAATAGTCACATCCTCCATTTCTGTCAGGTTCAGCTGTGTAATGTCACACTCCAAATGCAAGCTACAGAGCATCATGAAAGGTGCAGAAAAAGTGATTGGCTCTCAGCTCTCCACCCTCACCGAGCTGCACTCATCCAGAGTGAAGAAGAGAGCAAGGAAAATCTATGCGTCCCAACCCAATTACTTTTTCAACATTCTCCTTCACCACAGAAACCCAGAAGAAGAGCTATGAAATCCTGTACCACTCAACACCTGCACAGTTTCTTCCTCCAGGCTACAATTCTTTTAATAAGGACCTTTCCCATATCTCTCTCCTCTGACATGCAGAACACATCACTATAATACACCAGTACATTTCAACTATGGACCATGAGTTGGCCGAGTGGTTAGTGTGTCTGTCTCTCAACCAGGAGATCGTGAGTTCTACTCGCGGTCGGGTCATACCAAAGACCATCATAAAAATGGTACCTACTACCGTCTGGCAAGGCATGCTGCAATACAGATGACAGTGGGAAAGTCAAACTCTTGTGGTTACCAGAGGACTAGCCCCCCCACTGTAATCCTAAGCGAGAGGCCAAGGGCTATGGAAATGGAGATCGGCGCCACACCCATATGCCATATGCAATATGCTATGGCCTTCACAGCCACCACATCTCAACCCAACTGAACATCTCTGAGAGTGACATGTTATACAATGCTCTCCACTATTATCATTATCATCAAAATACCAACTGAGGGAATATCTTTTGGAGAATGGTCTTCATCTCTTCAGTACATCTCCAGAGACTTATAGAATCAATGCCATGGTGTAGTGAAGCTGTTTTAGCAGCTCAGCACTTTATTAAAACACTTGATATTTGTTTTTTCCTTTAATTTGTGTCACCTGTCTGTATAAAGCTCTCTAATATATTCAGTGTTATATTTTCTTATGAATTCATATGCATGCATAATAATAGGCATGGACATAACATTAGGGAATATACTGTACATTACCATACCTTTTTATATGTATATTTCTATGTTGACAAAGTACACATATTTATAGCAATATATATGTAGGAGAACATAAAACAGACTTTGTAATGTAAATATAGTCATCCACTGGCCATGGAACACAAATTGTGGTTGTATAAGTGTATGATGTAGATGTACCAATCATTGCAAACAGATCAGAGTGATAAACAGATCCCTCATTGTTGTGGCCATCATGAAGTCCTGGGCGATAAAGCATACGAGCAACAGCAAGACCAAAGTAAGCTCCAAAAGCATGGATGATCATGGAAGCACCAACATCAGTTGCCTGGACACAAAGAAACATTTCTGTATGACTCTATGTAGTATTTGTATTATCCTTTTGTACCTCTGCAGCATTGTAAATCATGTCTTTCTCAATTATAAAAAAAAGAATGAAATGAAATTAATGCATAGTTATTTCAGTACTACTGCATATTCAATCAATTTTGCATAAAAATACACAGCCTAAAAATAAATTAAAATTTTGGTCCATGTAAATTTGGTTTCTTAATGGCTGCACTACAAAATGAAATCTTAGAAAGTGAAAATATATTTCTTATTGCGAACTATATCTAAAACAATTCTAAGGCTATCAAGCTTATTTCTAGATATAGTTCCTTATTTCAAGTTTAAAATCGGATTGTTATTTTATTCTAATAATTCTATTATTAGAATTATAATTATTAGAATGATTAATTATACAATTATTTTCTAAAAATAAATGCTTAAAATATAATTTCATAGCCCACTACGGAAAAGTCATGCATTTTATCTTGGAGGAATCCTTCCTTAATACTACCCACCCATACCCTGTCCCTTTTGCTTTTAGATGTGTACAGTCTCATGTGTTGCATTGTGATCCTGGAGATGTCATCATACGTCACATAAAAGTAAATTGACAGGATGATATTAAAACTTAATTTAATGGGTAAATAATTATTAATTCATACATTAAGGAATGTAGCAACAATGTGTTCATTAATGCAGAATGTGGTGATTTCCAGCAGGGTCATGATGAGCAGCTGCACTGGGCTTGTCTTCCCCAAAACTGCACCAAATGAAATGAGCACCGTCGCTGTGCTGAAATCTGCATTAATCATGCTGAGGTGAAAGCAGAAAACAGGAAAATAAAGGAACATTTACTTCAGTTGAAGATCAGTCAATTTAGTGATATAATATTCAACATTAACCTCCTATCTATCTATCTATCTATCTATCTATCTATCTATCTATCTATCTATCTATCCATCCATCCATCCATCCATCCATCCATCAATCTATCTATTACTTACCCACGATGTCATTTGACTACCCAGTGACAGTGGGAATTACACCTTGCTTCATCTTGGCCTACCTGAAAAGCTTGATGATAAATGGTTTAATGTAGCAGGAAGCAGTTAGTCAATAAGAAACTATAAAGGCTTTCCTTTATATGGACAGCAACGCTTGCCAGACAGTGACACTTTCAGACCCTTCTTCTCTTCTCTGATTACAGTCATGCCCCTGAGGATAGCATAGGGCTGTGATTGGCCGGTAGCTGCATTTTAGTGTAGCGTGAGTGCAACACACTGATGAAAGTGAAATGAAATGCAACAGGGAATTGCATTCACACCTGTATTTACTTTTTTAAAAGTAATCCCTTTTCGATTGTTCCTCACCAAGAGATCAGACAACATAACAGTGATGCAGTGAATGCTTTGCTTTTCAGTGTGTAACATTTTCTGTATGTCACTCATTAAAAGCCATACAGTTTGTGTATTATATTTCATAGAAACAGAATCTCACAGTAAAATTACACAATCCTTCATCTCTAACTAAAGAGAGTGATGCAGCAGTGCTTTATTCCTTTAGTCTGTACAGCTCTCTCAACTCCTCACCTATAAATTCTGTTCAACATTCATGCTAATACAGCTATCAATGAGCCAAGCTGAATCTCTGCAGTAATTCAGTACAACTGGTGAGTAAAAAAAAAAAAGTTGCTCTACTGTAAGGCGGCACGGTGGTGTAGTGGTTAGCGCTGTCGCCTCACAGCAAGAAGGTCCAGGTTCGAGCCCCGTGGCCGGCGAG